>BDUI01021969.1:7192-20115 GCA_002335545.1 Apodemus speciosus
TGAAACCGGGGCCAGGCAGCCATGATTTTATTCTTTTTGTCATTTTCCTTTCAAGTGGAAGATTCCTAACACTCTTGGCCTCTGACAACAGTTATAAACAGAACTGGGAAAACCATTCAAACACACCAAACAATACATCTTTCCAAGCAACCGTGATAGACAATCGCCCTGCGACACGAATTTGAAAAGCCTTAAGACCTAACTTCCACAGGAATAAAAGCATGACAGTGTCCCACTTGCTGGGTCTGATCCTCAAAGAAAAACAACTTCTAACTTAATATACAGCATAATCGGCCACACTACAACAGTTTTGAGAAAAATTAGAAAACATGAACCCTAGTAAGGAAGATCCAGTCAAATGTATTCTTTCAGCTAGAACATCTACGACAGTATTTCCCTGTCTCRCACAGGCGTCACACTCCTTGTGGCCTATGTTATAATCTACAATTAAAGGGAACAACGTTCACTCTGTCATACAAGAATGTAGCTGTTCAATCCAAAATGACATAAAACTTCATCTTTTAGCCCCACCCCGCAAAATTGGCCAAGAATCTTAAGGTTCATTCTTCATGAAATATCTGAATCCTACCAATCTAAAAGCCTTGTATTAGAGAGACCCAAAGTCACTCCATGGTGCACATAGTAAACTGCTAAGCTAAACTATAACCTGCCTACATAAAGGACTAACAGACAGTACTCTTTTTTTTTTAAAGATTTATTTATTTTATATATGTGAGTACAGTGTTGCTCTCTTCATACACACCAGAAGAGAGCATCGGATCCCATTACAGATGGCTGTGAGCCACCATGTGGTTGTTGGGAATTGAACTCAGGACCTCTGGAAGAACAGTCCAGAACTCTTAACCACTGAACCATCTCTCCAGCCTGGAGACCATACTCATACATCATAAAACACTCCCCCTAAAGTAAGCTTTCTCCCCTGAACCATCAGAAAAAATATCAACAACAGAAGGCCCACAATAGTCTTCTTTTCCATTGTAACCTTATCAGGCAGAGTTATTTGCTACGTGATAACAATATATATTTAACTCATTTGTCTGGTTATGTTAAGGTTGACCTGGTGCTAACCCCAAGACAAAGCACCCTGCAATAGAGCACCGGTGACGTGTAGGCTGTTATATTCTGAAATGATAAATCAACGGGCTTTCTGTATGTTTTGACAACTTCCTAACAGAAACTTAAGATAACTGAATTTAACTCAAAATGAACAGTGCTGGTAGGTAAATACCATAAAATAATAAGAAAGTCTGAGACGATACAATCAGACCAATAACCTGAGGGCAAATTTCAGCCAGTTCCCCCTTTGCCCTGTTAATCTTTSACGTTCTAAAACGTGCTTCACGGTTAGAAGTGAGAAGAAGCCRGCGTCCACAGCTCTTGACTCTGTGACACTTTAACTTTCCCGGAACATGTTTATTCTTTCCTGCTCTGAGCCACAGGACTAAGACAAGTGAGTTCAACTGAGAACACGGTCCAAAAATGGAAAWTTTTCAACTGTCTGGCTAGGGTGCCAGTAAATKCGAGCATGGATACCTCACGGTCCCCGTGTGAGTCTGCGGGAGGTGCACTGTGGCAGCCCACGTGGCTTTCCCAAGGCCAGAGCCTGGAAGAACTCGAATATCCACCATTTTACTTCCAACTTCTCAAGTGGATCACCCCTCTCACAGATAGAYGCCCTTTGAGGCAATGTCCCTGGGTGTCCTGGCAYAAATCCTTATGGAAGGCCTTCTTCATGGAGACCCATTGGACTGACAGGCGATGAGAGKCCACCACGCGCCTCGTGCTGTTCTCACTGCACAGGATTGCCAGCGTCCGTCTCACAGACRCTGASCATGACGGGCTCCAGGAGGACAGAAACGAAGCAGGGGGCCTCGTCTCCTGACGGAGTGCCGCACACRGAGGGGTGAAGAGGTGTGGAGAAGGTTCCAGGAGGTTCTGAGGAGCTAACAAGATGGGAGAAAAGCAGCCTGAAGGCACTGCAGCTTGAAAGGCTGTAGATCAGACGGGGCTTGAAGAAGTAATGAGAACACTCTAGAGCCAGGATCAAACCACCAGGGCACACGACAGGAAAGGNCGAGCATGGATACCTCACGGTCCCCGTGTGAGTCTGCGGGAGGTGCACTGTGGCAGCCCACGTGGCTTTCCCAAGGCCAGAGCCTGGAAGAACTCGAATATCCACCATTTTACTTCCAACTTCTCAAGTGGATCACCCCTCTCACAGATAGAYGCCCTTTGAGGCAATGTCCCTGGGTGTCCTGGCAYAAATCCTTATGGAAGGCCTTCTTCATGGAGACCCATTGGACTGACAGGCGATGAGAGKCCACCACGCGCCTCGTGCTGTTCTCACTGCACAGGATTGCCAGCGTCCGTCTCACAGACRCTGASCATGACGGGCTCCAGGAGGACAGAAACGAAGCAGGGGGCCTCGTCTCCTGACGGAGTGCCGCACACRGAGGGGTGAAGAGGTGTGGAGAAGGTTCCAGGAGGTTCTGAGGAGCTAACAAGATGGGAGAAAAGCAGCCTGAAGGCACTGCAGCTTGAAAGGCTGTAGATCAGACGGGGCTTGAAGAAGTAATGAGAACACTCTAGAGCCAGGATCAAACCACCAGGGCACACGRCAGGAAAGGGGCGAGGCACACCACCACCCTCTCCGTGCACAAACACCCTCTGGTGTTGTAGCTTCTGGGGGCACACTGGGAAGAGCTCCCCATGGAAGACTCCTCCGGGCAGCAGAGAGAAAAGCAGGCCGACACACGGACACAGAAGTTARCGTCAGGTGAAGCGAAGCCAAAGGAAGCAGTGGAGGGACCCAGGGAGTGGAGAGAGATTCTCTGGAAGTGATCGTGGGCAATCGGCGAGGGAGCGAAGATTTCAGTCAAAGGGGAAAGGAGCGAAAGAAAGATAAGAGAGGGGAGGCAAAGGTCCTGRGGCAGAACAGCTTTCTCTGCCGTGAGGACAACCAGAAGGCCAATATGGCAGAAGGGTATCGCTTCACGAGCACTTGGTAGATGATGATGGTCCTTTTTTTTCTTTAATCAGTCTTGCTGGGCATCCCAAGCTGCCCTCCAATGCAGGATCCTCCTGACCTCCCAAGTGAGGAATTACATGTGTGCACCTCTATTCCCAACCCGGAGATGTGCCCGGTTCCCACTTAGCATCAACACCCAATAATATCACCTCGCAACAAAGAAACCATCGCTAATTTCCAAACCTCCCTTATTGACATCAGGAAGCAAGGACTGTCCCCACTGAGAAATGTCCTATATGGATTGTCATACATAATTGTTAAGRGATTTGTTCTGGGTGTCAGAGGGAAGCCATGAGGGAGCTGTCATCRGAGAAGATGGTATATATCCTGCGTCTGTAGAACTCTGATTCAAGTTTTATCCTTACAGGCTGTATCCAGCTGGCACAGGGTCACATGCTGTAAGCGCAGCTACTCTGAAGACTGAGGGAGAGGACTGCAGTTTTAGTCATCCTAGGCAGTTTAGTAAGACCCCATTAAGGAAGAAGAGGTAGGGAGGAGGAGGAAGAGAAGGCAGGAGGAGACAGGAAGAGGAGGGGAAAGGTGTCGGCAGACTAACCGGATGCAGGGCTGCTGCAGGAAACCCTTACAGCTGGCAGTGATGTGCCGAGCACGGAGGTGCTAAACAGAGAGCCGGGGATCTTTGAAGAAAGGGCCATTGGGATTTTTTTCCCAATGTGACTTCACTGGTTGGAGCAGAGTTTCGAAAATCAAAGATGAGATAGAAATGGAAAATAGTAACCAGATTTCTAAGGGCCCAGAGACCCGGCCCACAGGTATGTGTCTCATGCTACAGAGAAAAGGGTATCAGGGGAGGGCTTTATCCTTTATGCAGAATGACAACAAAGCCCTGAAAGAGGAAAAAGGGAAACCGGCTCAAAGATGAGACCAGTTGCCACATCCCCATGGGTAAAGAGAGCAAGGCTCTGCCATGATTACTTCAAAAGGCATCTCAAAAACAAAGGGAGTGGTGGCACGCACCTTTGATGCCAGCGCTCAAGAGGCAGAGACAGAATCTGTGAGTTCGAGGCCAGCCTACTCTACAGAGTGAGTTCAGGGGGCAGCCAGAGCGACACAGAGCTACACAGAAGACAAAAGGGATGCTAATGGCTAATGGCCGGTTGACCCTGAGTCTCCACGCTGAGCAACAGAGAAGATAGGACCAGAAGCCAAAGAGGACAGCAACGGCGTCAGGAAGGAGAGGATCTGAGAGCAAAGACAGCACGACCAGCTTCACACACGCTGCAGGTAAGTGCTGGCTNGGGAGAGTCTGAGAAACCAAGCTGTCCATACAGCAGGCTTTCGAAGTCACTTTTAGAAGCCACAACATTCTGACGGACGCCATTCTTCCAGGGAGAGTCGTGACGCCAGAACAAGCAACTGTTGACTCAGAGATTGCCTCCTTTGTTTTGAATGAAGGAGGTGGGTGAATGAACAACTTTGGTACCTGAACGAAGAACCTTCCAGACAACACAAATCATACCTTACATAAAAGACGGTATTTTGCTTCTGAAATTAAGTTCAACTCCCACTTCGTCATCCCTTGACATTTCCAGTTCAGTTTCAACTTCGTAAAACAAAGCGATTCTGCTCTTCGGGGTAACTACCTACATACCGACTGTTTCCTGCACACCATGGCAAAGCCATCCCACAGCGGTGAAAAACAAAACACGTCAACTGCAATACATCTGATGTAGCTTGATTTGTTGTTGTTTTTTGTTTGTTTTTTTAAGGAGAGACTAGAACGCACCAACTTGGTAGTGAATGAGATGATCATAATCCAGGCTAATCTCACCTATCCACTTCTATCCGCCAAGAGAGGACCACACCAAGGAAGCAGGAGCAGCAGTAAATGTCTTCAGGTTGGCGGCTTTTTAAGGAATTTGCCACAAGGACCCATCCGTTTTATAAGTGCCCACTGTAGAAAATGAAAGCCCGGCTTCACAAAACTGCTTACTAYAGTATGCCAAACTTACAGACAGGGTTATGAGGCTTTCAACCATCTTGAGGTGATGAACTTAATAAGCTAAACCAGCACTGGGCACCCCTGAATTCTAAATCTGCGAGGTACCACTTCAGTTTCTCAAGAAATCACAGTTCAATTAACATTGTTGTGGTGGCACACATCTGTAATAGCAGCCCTCAGGAGCATGAAACAGGAAGATTGAGGGTTTGAGGCTAGCCTTGGCTAACAAGTTCAAGGCTAGTCTTATCATATAAAACAGTAACATGTATGTGTGTGTGTGTGTGTGTGTGTGTGTGTATGCTATATATTTAAATAATATACATTATTTCTAAGTAGAGATGGTAGCCAGGGCATGAGGACACAGTCCTGGGGCCTAGTGCTTGTCTAGTACAGAAAAGACTGTGGATGAATGCCTACCCGTGCAGAAGAACAAGAAAGCGAAAACAAAAAACAGAGATGGTGGGAAAAAAAAAACAAATGATTAAACTGTACCATCGATCAATAACCTCTTTCCAGAAACCTCGATTTCCAGGTACTAAAAAAAACATTGAAATGACAAATGGAAAACAAAAGACTATTCCGCATTTCACATTGAGAAATGTTCCTCTTGGACAAACTGTATCTGTCACCAGATATTTCTTCTTCCCCTGATAGGTATATGGAAAAGTGATTCATAGAGACCATCCATAGACTGCAAAACTAGGTGGTGTGGGTTTCCCCACAGGTGTCAGGTGTTGAGCAGAACTTATGCCCGTAACTTGTAAAGGAGCCATAGCAAAACGGTCCTTTTAAGATCTGAATTAGCATGTTATAGTCTAAAACAGCATTTGGACCGGGTGGCCGGGATCCCTGGGTGTTCTGTTACAGCTATGTATTATTTATTTTAGTGCACAGCCACAGAGAGCTGAGCTCACTCTTTGCGTGCCTGGTTCCACCCGTGGGCTGGAAACAACTTTGCCAGCAGAGTCTAAATACCTCCAACTACAGCATGCCCCAACAGGCAAACCTAATACCTCTCACAGGGCTGCCCAAGGCAAGGGGCGGCCACGGGGGCACTGGAGAGCAGAGAACRCACCACAYCGTCCAGGGATGTGAGAGCGGAATGCATTGCCTTCCCAAAAGCTTCAACTTGAGAGAAAGTTAAAAAGCAGTACAGTGAGGGTGAATTTAAAAACGCGCCCGATCATGGAGTCTGCATGCCAAAAGCCTGATCCAAATTTTATTAAGGATTTTATCTCCTATAAAAGTTATGTAACACGGGCCGATGAGGTGGCTCAGCAGGTAAAGGCACTTGCTGCCAAATGTAATGACCTGAGTTCCCACGTGGTCGGAGAGAACTGACTCTGGCAGCTGTCCTCTGACCTGCACACCTGTGCCAGGGTGCACGCATGCACGCATGTACACACATACTCACACAGAGACACACGTGCATGTATGCACACTTGCATGCATGAACACATGCACGTATGCATATGCACATGCATGCACACAGACAAATAATAAGTAAATAGGGGTCTTTTTAGAGCTGTAGCACGTACCCCGGCCACTTTCTTCCTTCACTACTTTCATCACTGTTCTACATTTGAAGCTGTAATTAGGTCACTATTGAATACATAGTCTGGATGGCTATCTTCTGTAAGGGTTAAAAATCTGCACTACGTTAAAGATGTGTGCCCTGAGTTCCATCTCCAGCACTGGAACAGGGGAAAAAACTGCACTGAAAAAAATACTGGTTTAAAGAGAGATTGTCTTCAAACGTCGATGTGCACACGCACAGCTGTCAACTGTGCATGCACACTCATTTCCTATGACAGCTCCAACAAACTTCATGTCTTCACACAATGCAAGTTTATTAGCTCAGAGTTTTAGAGGTCGAATTTCTGAAACGAGCCCTTCTGAACTAAAATCAAGATGCTGACAGGGCTGCATTCTTTTCTGGAAGCTCTAGGGGAAAATGAATTTTCTTACCTCTTCCAGCTTCGAGAGGCTGTGAGGCTCGGCCTGTGGTCGCTTCCTCTATCTTCCACAGCGGGCTCATCACGCAACACCACCGTAACCTTGTCTTCTGCCCGCGTCCACTTAGAAACACCCCCTCTCCTGTGACTACACTGGAGCCCTAAGCAACCCTGGCTCCTCAAGTCAGAGNCATTTGGACCGGGTGGCCGGGATCCCTGGGTGTTCTGTTACAGCTATGTATTATTTATTTTAGTGCACAGCCACAGAGAGCTGAGCTCACTCTTTGCGTGCCTGGTTCCACCCGTGGGCTGGAAACAACTTTGCCAGCAGAGTCTAAATACCTCCAACTACAGCATGCCCCAACAGGCAAACCTAATACCTCTCACAGGGCTGCCCAAGGCAAGGGGCGGCCACGGGGGCACTGGAGAGCAGAGAACRCACCACAYCGTCCAGGGATGTGAGAGCGGAATGCATTGCCTTCCCAAAAGCTTCAACTTGAGAGAAAGTTAAAAAGCAGTACAGTGAGGGTGAATTTAAAAACGCGCCCGATCATGGAGTCTGCATGCCAAAAGCCTGATCCAAATTTTATTAAGGATTTTATCTCCTATAAAAGTTATGTAACACGGGCCGATGAGGTGGCTCAGCAGGTAAAGGCACTTGCTGCCAAATGTAATGACCTGAGTTCCCACGTGGTCGGAGAGAACTGACTCTGGCAGCTGTCCTCTGACCTGCACACCTGTGCCAGGGTGCACGCATGCACGCATGTACACACATACTCACACAGAGACACACGTGCATGTATGCACACTTGCATGCATGAACACATGCACGTATGCATATGCACATGCATGCACACAGACAAATAATAAGTAAATAGGGGTCTTTTTAGAGCTGTAGCACGTACCCCGGCCACTTTCTTCCTTCACTACTTTCATCACTGTTCTACATTTGAAGCTGTAATTAGGTCACTATTGAATACATAGTCTGGATGGCTATCTTCTGTAAGGGTTAAAAATCTGCACTACGTTAAAGATGTGTGCCCTGAGTTCCATCTCCAGCACTGGAACAGGGGAAAAAACTGCACTGAAAAAAATACTGGTTTAAAGAGAGATTGTCTTCAAACGTCGATGTGCACACGCACAGCTGTCAACTGTGCATGCACACTCATTTCCTATGACAGCTCCAACAAACTTCATGTCTTCACACAATGCAAGTTTATTAGCTCAGAGTTTTAGAGGTCGAATTTCTGAAACGAGCCCTTCTGAACTAAAATCAAGATGCTGACAGGGCTGCATTCTTTTCTGGAAGCTCTAGGGGAAAATGAATTTTCTTACCTCTTCCAGCTTCGAGAGGCTGTGAGGCTCGGCCTGTGGTCGCTTCCTCTATCTTCCACAGCGGGCTCATCACGCAACACCACCGTAACCTTGTCTTCTGCCCGCGTCCACTTAGAAACACCCCCTCTCCTGTGACTACACTGGAGCCCTAAGCAACCCTGGCTCCTCAAGTCAGAGTCTGCCAATAATTCACTTTACCAAATCATACCTTACCATAGCACATACCACCACACCGTACCACATCACACCAAACCATACTACACCACATCACACCACACATCACACCGTACCACACATGACATCAAATCATACCACACCACACATGACACCAAACCATACTAGACCACATCACACCACACATCACACCATACCACACATATGACACCACATCACAACACACATCACACCCACCACACATCACACCATACACACAAGATACCACATCATACCACACCACACATGACACCAAACCATACACCACATCACACCACACATCACACAGTACCACACATGACACCATATCACATCACACCACACATGACACCAAATCATACTACACCATATCACACCACACATCACACTGTACCACACATGACACCATATCACACCACACCACACATGACACCAAACCATACTACACCACATCACACCACACATCACACCGTACCACACATATAACACCGCATCATACCACATCACACATCACACCGTACTACACATGACACCACATCACACTATACCACACATATGACACCACATCACACCACACCATACCACATCACACCACACATCACACCATACCACATATAACACCACATCACACCATACCACACATCACACCAAACCATACTACACCACATCACACCACACATCACACCATACCACACATGACACCATATCACACCATACCACACATCACACCAAACCATACTACACCACATCATACCACATATCTCACCATACCACACATATGACACCACACCACACCATACCACACATATGACACATCACACCACACCATACCACACCACAGCATACCATACAATACCATATACCCAGCCACACAGTGACGGAGTTCTTCATGCTCATAGACAAGTTACTTAGACTTTGCTGTTTAGACTAATTCTGATGACAACTTCCATAGATGTCTTTGGCTTTGCAGTGTTTTTTTGTTTGTTTGTTTTTTGTTGTTGGTTGGTTGGTTGGTTGTTGTTGGTTTTTTTTTTTTAATGCATCCTTTAAAAAATTCTAGAGATTTCCAAGGGTGAAAACCAGAAATAACTCAAGACCCACAATGGCCCCATCTACCATCAGACTGGAGAAATGTCCGGTCCTGAAAGGTCTTGAGGCGCCCATCCATAGCTGCAGTTTATACAGCTCTAGGCAGGCTGACACATGAGTACATTTTTGCTTTTAATCTCAAAAGACTGAGTTTTTCCARAACTTCCTAAGATCTCCATTTGGTTAAACAAAGATATCTGAAAGACATCACTGTCTTCTAATAAAAATAAATTACGTTTTAATTCCAACCTCATCTATAGGAAAATAAGCTCATATTTGTAATTTTTCTTCCTTTTCTATTTATAGTAGAGGCTTACACAGGATGATTACATTAATTAATAATTAAATTATTAGGAGCTGGAGAGATAGCTCAGCGTTAGCACTGGTTGCTCTTGCAGAGGCCCTGGATTCAGCAGCCCCATGGCGGCTCATAATCATCAGTAATTCCCACTTAGGAGGGGCAATGCCCTCTTCTTATTTCAGGTTCATGTGAACCAGGCACACACATGGTACACAAACATACAGACAAAACATATACACAAAGTAAAATAAATACTTTAAAAATAAATTATTGTCAGATACAACCCAATTCTCTAACACTTTTCTGGCCTCTAAATGATCATAGGAACAATTTTCTGAATCTTCAAAACAGTATGTGAAGTTTGTCAAAGAGATGGCTCAGCAGAGGAAGGTGCTTGCTGCCAATCCCCATGATACCAACTCTACAAGCCGTCCTCTGCCCTCCACGTCATGAGCGCACAGACAAAGTGTAGATTAGGCCACTGACTGCTCAGCGGGCAAARGTCTGTGCTGCCAAACCTCACAACTTGAGTTCAATGCCCAGTACCCACATGGTTGAAGAGAAGAAACAACTCTCCAAAGCTGTCACCTCACCTATGACACGTGCACGCACACACACACACACAAATAAACAAATAAATAAATAAATAAATAAATAAATAAATAAATAAATAAATAAATAAATACAACTAAAAATTTGTAATGTAATTAAAAATCTTAAACAACATTTGGACATAATAATTCTACAATATATGGCTTTTTAGTTTCCTCAAATTGTGTTCTTTAAAACATCTGTAAATGTGAATTGATGTACTTCAGTTAAAAAAAAAAAAAAGCTAGTCTGCGGTCACACACGTGATGTGATGTGAGGTCACTGTGCCTCCTTTTTGAGCCATGATGCGCACTGTCAGAAGTCTCGAAGCAGGAAAGCCACCGAGTTTACCATCAGTGTCTTCGGAAAGTTTCCCGAGGCCCCATACGCAAGTGAGAAGAGGGAAATGACCAGCAAATTCCCAGTGAGGATTTCTCATGTGGGAAAGTGCTCAGAGCTTACTCATCGGAGCTGGGAACCCAGCCAACCTCAGCTTAGCCTCTAAGTGTAGGGGATAAATAAACAGAAAAGCATTTGCAAATATCAAGTGCAGAATCAAAGCCAAATTGCAACTATGATTAAAATTTACTCTAGACAACACAAATACGAAAAAGGTTCTGTTGCCTATTATTTTTTAAAATGTTGTATTCTACAGGGCTTTCTTCAGGGCAAGTCTATATAAATGTGCTTATAACTAACGCACATGCATCTTGTCAAAATACTGTCCCTCGGATAAAGCTATGGAAGACCCCATTCACCATATCTGAGCAATGGAACTGGTAAAGAATTTTTATCTGTGCGGATGAGCATGCACTCCACTGACAGGCCTGGTGCCAACAAGGYCGAAAGGCGCACCGGATGCCCTGGATGACAGTCAGTTGTGAGCCACCTGACAGGTACAGCAAGTGCTCTCCTCTGAGCCATCTCTTCAGCCAACAGGCTCTTTAGAAAGGCCCTTCAAACGCTTTCTTCATATGCTAAGCAAGCAAAGACACTCAACTAAAGGAAACGAAAGCCACCTTTGAAGGATTAGGAAATCTTTTAGATGACTTTCATTCTGGGTTTTTTTTTTTTTTCCTCCATAAAATTCTACAACTATTTCAACTTAAATTTAAAATTTTTCTCTTTAACCTAAAAATATAACGAGTACTAACTATTTAAATATTTCCAAATGCCCCCAAGTGGTGATATCTTCGTGTGTGTGTGTGTGTGTGTGTGTGTGTGTGTGTGTGTGTGTGTGGTGTGCGTGTGTGTGCGCGCGTGCGTGCGTGTGCAGGGATCTATGGAGGTCTCACGTGTTCCATGTTGGCCTTCGAATTATCTGTGTAACAGAAATGACTTGAATTTCGGATGCTCTTGCTTCAGCTCACTCTAGAGCAGTGCTTTTGAACCTTCCTAAGTGCTGAGACCTTTAATACAGTCCCTCATGCCATGGCAACCCCCAACCATAATATCACTGTGTTGCTACTTCATACCTATAATTTTGCTACTGTTATAAATTGTAACGTAAACATCTGATACGCAGGATATCTGATATGTGACCCCAAAGCAGTCTCAATTCACAGGTTGTGACGCCACACCCAGTCGTGTGGTGCTAGACTGACCCTCTATGTACTGAGGCACATGACCAGCCCAAGTGATGACCTTAGGGATTGCAGTTCCTAAAGAGAGAAAGGAAGGGGCTGGAGAGGCGGCCCAGAGTCTGGGAGAGCTGGTACTTACTCTTGCAGAGAACCCGAGTTCAGTTATCAGCCCCCAGGTTAAGCGGCTTACAACCACCTGTACCTGCAGCTCAAAGAGATCTAATGCTTTCTTCCAGTACCCACACACACGCGCGCAAACACAGACATATGCATATAAAATTTTAAAGTCTTAATCACAATTTAAAAAAGAAAATGGAGAAAGATTCATCAATTCTTACAACTCCACAAAAGAGTTATATTTAGGACAAACGGTCACAACTGCGTAAGGCCAGGACACCAGACAGACAGACAGGTGTAGCAAGTAAGAGAAAAGTGCACTCCAAAGCAGGTAGGCACACAGGATCGGGTTCCATCTGGCGCTCTGTGACCTAGATGACCAAGAAGGCTCCGGAAGGACCTGGGCGGCCAGGGAGGGCGGCAGCTCAGTGGACTGCTGTAGAACATGCTACAGAAGACCGTGCTACAGAGGACCGTGCTACAGAGGAACATGCTACAGAGTATGAACCTTGTTCCAGGCTTGAAGGCTGACTTTAAAGGCGGACGATCTTTAAAGGAATTTTTAGAAGAGTTTAATGTTCAGATTCACACTAGACTATGACCCTGGGACAATGTGGAGAATTAAATGGAGGAAGAGGAAGCTACAAATAGGAAGACCAAGCCAGGAGCATCATGTCTTCACGGTGTCTTCAAAACCTCCGTGTGTGTGTGTGTGTGTGTGTGTGTGTGTGTGTGTGTGTGTGTGTGT
>BDUI01021973.1:22938-37204 GCA_002335545.1 Apodemus speciosus
TGTAGTAGATATTCAGCCCAAATGTACTTGATAAATTTTGCTACAAAGCTGTCTTTTGGTTCTTGATAATTAACATTAATTAAGTGTGACACCAAGTCTCCTCAAGACGAAAGATATAACCTTATTCAACATTGTTTTCCTGCAACAGCATACCACTGATCTGCATCAGGATTTGAAGTGAAATTCTGCTAGGGGTTAAAATCATTTTGAATAAATAAGCCCTATTCTGCTCATCACAGAGTATTTCATACAGTGAGAGTAGTTTCATAAATGATAAGAACTTCCTGTTTCAGTTCAGTTACTGTGAAAAAATCCAGTAAGCATATTTAAAGTAATGTATTCTCCCATTTGCTCCTGCCCAAACTCCTATGAAAAGAAAACTCAAAATATACCCTCTTCCTGTCCTTTCTACTAACAAACTTCTGTTACAGGGAAAATAAAGCTATTTTTCTTAAATGTTGGCATTTTAAATTAAATCAGAATAATTATTCTGAAATTCCTTTCAAATAACCTTTCCAAATAACAAAACAAAACAAAAAAACAAAAAAGTAAACAAACAAAGAAACAAAAAACACATAACCTGCTTTGACCTGATTTAGTCAGTGTACATTTTCCTCTACCCACTGCAGGCTGATCTTGCTCAGAGCTTAGATTCCAGCCATCCTTGGCATGACAGTGTCTTTTGGAGATAGGACTCTATGTCTCAGAGCACGTATTGTACAGGAATCCTCTGGAGTCTTTTTCTGCCCGTGGATGATGGGTCTTAGCTGAGGTCATATGTAGCATGAAAAGAAGATGACAATGAAAGTCTCTGGTGTTAGTTAATGGCCCATCTTCTATGCGGATTTTTTTTTTTTTACCCATTCAAGGAACTTTGAGACATTCTATCTCTGTTTTGGTTCTCTGAATTCTGAATTCCTGGACCTCCTCTGAATGTTTTCCAAGTATCRSAAAGCAAGTCCTACCTCACATTGGGTAAAAGTAAGAGCATATCAGCATTACCTCTCTGAAAAGAGCAGGCCAATTGTGCACAAGTGTAGTCTTTCACTACAGTTATATGTATAGTAGTATTTCACTAAAATATATATTCTGTCTTCTTCTATATGCCCTTCTATAAAATACCAAGACAGAAAAATAATAAAATAGAAATGAAAGTAAACCTATTATTTATAAAATATAGTATATATAGTATACTATTTTATCCTCTTTAACTGATGAGCAAAATAGGACTCTTAAATGTTCACTTAATAATTTGTGTGATTTACATAAAAACTGGATAATAGCTATGTGCTCTGTAGTCCTCCTAATGGCTCATTTCTTATGGAGGCTAGACATAGATTTCTTGAGATTTTTTACTGGCAGAGAAGAGGAAATATTATGAAGAACTATAGAAGGGAGTTGACTTTTAATAAATAAATGATAAAATTATTTTAAACTATTTTAAAATAAAAATTACTGACATAAAACTATGACCCTTTTATAAAATGAAATGTAATAATTTTATGTTGTGGGGAAAGGGCAAATGTGGTTTGACAACAATCTCACAGTAAAATATTCAAAGAATTACTAGAGTGTAAAAACTTACAATCTCTAAAATAAAAACCAAACCATTAACAAAGAAAGAAGAATATGATATGTTACCAATAATTAAATATTAAATGCAGTCAAAATGTCAAGTTATAACAACAAATGTAGACAGGCTTAAGTATAGCTACAGTGCATAAGCATCTCCACAGATCTTTGAAGAATCCAATAAACACATTATAATAATGCAGCATTAATTTTGAAAAATAAAGTTTGATTCTACTCTGAAAAGCAGTAGGCTGACAGTAAGAATATGAATTGGGAAAATTATTAGCTGACAGAACTTGAGCTGTGACCATGAAAGAAATTAAAGTCATTTTCTTAGTCTTGTCTACCCTCTCTCCATCAGAAATCAGCTCTTTGTCCAACACAATGAAGCATAGAAAAACTGAAGATGTGTTCTGCAGAATAAAATCTTCAGTTAATGTATTCTGGGCCCCTTGGAACATTTGAGGTATAGAGGGCTTAGGCAATTGCTTCAGATCTTAGGCAAAGCCATTCATGTTTCTCTTCTTTCTATGAGAATATAAGATACTCCGAGCCTTGGGGAATGAATCAAATTCTATAAGGTCATAGTGCATAGAACTGTAACTTTGTCCTGCGGCTTGTTCATGGTTCAACAAGCACTTACTGAATAAGGGCATTCCAGAGAGATTTGGGCCAGTATGTTTCATCTCCCACTTTCTCCTCAGTTCCATGTTTGCTCTGTGAAATAGAAGGTTGTATTTATGAGTCGTTTTAACTATTTTATTTTTAGAGAAGTCCTCTCCATTCAAGGAGTGCTCCTTAAGAGCTCCGACTTTATTGAACCTCTAGCTATGAGTTGATTGCCATTCATTCCTTASTTTGTCAATTGCTGTACCATATTTATTAGCAAAATATTATAAATTAAAGTATGAACTAGAAAATTGTAATAAGATTAAATATGATATAATATAACAGACACTTATCTTAGCCTACAGTCATATAGATTAATTAGTCATAGCATTAAACAGGTGGTATGTATATTAGAATAGACTAGAGTGTATTTCAATAAGAATTGCAAATTTTAAAAACTGATAAGAAAAGTATTGTTTATGAGGAACATAATTATTAGTTTGAAACAATAATTTCTCCCCAACGCAGAGGTACATGCTATTATTTACACACCTCACCCACCCTTCCTCCCCCCACCCCCACATACAGGAGAAATACTAAAAAGTACATGTAAAGACTTCAATACCATAAATATGTTTTGTACCATTATGTCAAAATTTTCACTTTTTATTAAAGAAGTAAAATTAAAAATGCTGTTGTTTTAACGAAATTACCAGTTTTTCTTTTTTAATCCAGAGTTTTCTTTCTGTTTTAAGGGAATGTACTCAAATGTTTGATATAACAACATGTCCTCAAAACTTCTTTGTACTGGGTTGGAATATGTCTATTAGAACTCTAAGTTAATCATTTACTGACCTTAAGGCAATTTGTTCAGAAGAAAAGTGAAGCCACACCTGCAGATATCACAGATTTTAATTTAATAATATTCTTTCTTCAGCACATTTAGGTTGATTTAATATAAGAAATAAAATATACCCCAAGGCATATGCCTAGTATATTTCGGCATTAAAATCTAGTGAATTGCCTCTTTCCAATGTTCATAAAACATAGGAGGCTGAACAAGGGATGCAAAAAGTTATTCAAAGGGTTTGTGGTGAAAGTGAACCAAAATAAACCAGGAAATAGAAACTTTAAATGTTCACAAGGACAAAAAGCTACCTTGTCTATACTTCTAGATCTAAATAATGTCACTCTGCTGCATTTAAAATTCTTAAAAAGAATAATCTTGACAAAAACAAGTACTTTAGGATGCTATTCAAATACATAGAGGAATTTTTACATTTATTTTGTACATGTTGTAAAATTTACTGATTTTACTACTTTATACAATGAGACACTTCAGTTGATCCTATTAGACTGAGAATAGTATCTTTTCCAGAAATGAACAGCTCTTCCTATGTCTTAACCCAGTTAGAATGACTAAGGTCAACAAAACAGCTGATAGAAAATGCTGTCGCCAAATATTCAAGCTGCAGAAGACACTGGACGCTTAGGCCTTGGGAGTTAGCTTATTTCAGTTGGAACTAACCTAAAACCCTCCTTCCTGCCATCTAGCTTTTTGATTATGGTACCAAAAAGTACTATGTAGATTGTCAAGAAAAGGAAGCAATTGATAGTACTAAGCTGATTCCATTCCTAAGATGTACAGGAATGATCAACATGACCAGATACAGGTGTATCTGTAAAGATACAATAAGTGTCACTAACAAGTTGTAACCAGGAGCTGACTAATTAGGATCCAAGGCCCATTCAACAAGATAGAATCATGCCCTGTATGAAAAACCTAGCTAGTGATCTAGAAAGGTCAGATGAGGCCATGAATGTAGAAAATACTCTGTAATTATCACTTTGCTAGGCCTGCATAAATCCTTACTTTATTCTAAATCTTTCTTTTATACACAGATAACTGTGTCTACTACCCCTTATCAAACAAGCTTCTCTTTATGGAAAGTTGAAGCTATCAATAAAACCACAACTAAACAGTGTGGAGTTCAACAGATCATGGAGACCCAAAGCACAATGGATATATTTGTAGCACCAATCTTTAATCTATGGTTCAAGGACCATCTTGGAAGAGGGGGTAGAAAGATTGTAAGAGCAAGAATAGCAGGTAGTGTGTTATGTGATATTCTCCTAAAAGGCTGCATACACAAAACATGAAAATGACAATATTTATAGATACATAGAGCAGAAAATTTCCCTAATATTTCCTAATACATCCCAAAATACAAACAACTAATGACTGCAAAGACGGTAAGAATTAGAGTCTCACTGAGATGAGCCACCTAACTAGTTACAAAATATAAAGGTGTCATCTCTAAAACAAAAATGAACTTAGAAGATTGGATAATTAAAGCAAAAGTAAGCAAGGCTATATATTTGAGAGAGTTGAAGAACATACAAGAAGATATAAGAAGTTGACATGGTATATAACAAAGGGAACTGATCTAATTATATTTTAACTAGAACACATTTCATTTAAAGTTAAGAAAGTAATATGTTAGAAGCCTCCTTCCAAAAAATAAATGGTTCTATGTATTTTTCTATTTCCATGGTTAAATGAGAGGCTATAAAAGTAAGTTTTATCTGTAGACTTTCAAAAGGAAAAAAACATTTCAGAACTATCATACTACCAAAAAACTGTCAGTCTCGTTATTGTTGTCATGCTACAATGATTACTACAGTGATTGTCACTGGCATTATCACCATCACCACAGTCATTATTATCATCACCACCATTACCCCTATTAATCACTGCAACCACCATGAGCACCACTACCAGCACCACCAACACCTTTCCTGCCATAATCATCACGGATCATCGTATCAGAAGAACATTTCATAAACAGTGAGGAATAGAGCAAACGTACAACTTTACTTTTGAATTTAATTGATAATGAGTAGATTGTGATTTCTATTATAGTGAGTAGAACAGGGCACACGCATGCACACACAGAGGAAGCAACCTCATTTTATTAACTTAAAAGTACTTTCAATGATTATTGAAATCTTTTACAGATTTAGGATGAAAATCACTTACTTTGGAACCACTGACAGTGTTGAGTCCATGTCCTTCCTCATTGGCTCTATCTACTTGCTCTGAGTTGCCAGGTCCATTGTAGCTCCTTGGTTCTAGTTTCTTCAAAAATGCAACCGAGAGGACACAGTGAGCCTTGATTATCYCTTGGATCAGTATTTTTAAATCTTCCATTTACAAGCTCTCCATTTTCAGTCCACAATTTTCTTACTTTATGAAAAAGCTATCCAACTATTCTTTTTTTATATATTTTTATTGGATATATTCTTTATTTACATTTCATTTCCCTTTAAAGACAAATTTTTCTCCTTTACAATTCTGACATGGAGATAAGTTACAAAGTGATAAAGTAACTCTATCACCATTAGAACTAATGTGATTCAGGGTTGTCTCATTGGCATTAGGATCATGCACATTGTCCTTAGAGCCTCAGTAGTGTCCTAGGGAAACAGTTCTTTTCACTATCCTGGCATCTCAGTCAATGAAAGGCGGTGAGAAGGTGCTTGCTAGATTCAGCTGTTATCACAGCAGCCATATGGGACAGAAACTATTGCTATGTGGTAATTGTCTCTGGATTAAATGTTTCACTGAAGAACTGTAATTATTTTTTTCTTTTTAGAGAAACACTTGATTTGTTGCCTTAATGGTTACAGAATTTGAAAACTGTTTTTCTAAAGCTATTAATTTTACTTAGTAATATGCCAAACTTTCCATTTTTTCTCCTAAATCATTCTATTCTATTATGACTGTAAGCATTATGATTCTTTACTGTATACTCTTCATATAATTATGTTTGAAAAATATATATGTGTGTATATCCATCATTCCATATTGTTTTGTTTCACACATTAATATGAATTTTTGATAGTCTTCACCCTTACTTCTTTTATCTCCTCCCAGATATACCCTCATGTGCCTACTTCCCTTTAGTTCCTCTCTCTCTCTTTCTTCTTCCCTGTCCTTTCAAAATAGTTTCAAATTTTGCAATTGTACTAACTTGTGTTTTTAGCATTAATCTGTGAGGATGTTAAGATATCATCATTGAGGTATTATCTTTTGCATTAAGTGGTCTATGGGTTTAACTCTTCACCCAAGCCACCAAATTCCTTGCAGCTCTGGGTCGAAAGGATGGTGAAACAAAATGAACCTTTGAAATAAAAGATTGGGGCATGAAGGATCTTGCAATTTATTTTTTTTCTCTTAAAACTAGGAAATCTTCGAACAGCTCACAACAATTTAGCTATAATATAAAATTATTACACCATTATTTATTAAATACAATTCAGTCTTTATTTATTTATGCAATTCATTATTTATTAAATACAAATCAATTACAATATATATTTCTTAGCATTTTAACGAAGGAGCCCGTTTTTAAAAACAGTCAAAACCTTTGTAACTAGAATTAAGAATAAGACATAATCCATAATCCTACATTTAATGAATTCATAATAAACTATTACGGTTTTTGCTACATAAAGGGCACATTATTCCTTTGCTGTTTTTTAACCAAATGTAAATGTTGAAGAAAATTTAGCGACCTGAACAAATTAATTCAGAAACAAGTTTACATTTGAATCCAAGTTATCTCTAACAATATCGCACTTGAGTAATTGATGTCAGCCATGGTTCTGAATACATGTGCTTTGCACATGCCCACACATCACACAAAGCCAAGCAGTACTGTCTGAGATTCAGGTTAGATTTGAGGCCAATCATATCTTATATATTACAGTGTTTACATATAAAAATTTCTGCTAAAGATTAACATTTTCTGCCATTAATACATAATGTTATATTTGTTACATTGTGTAAAAATAAACACACTCTTCTCAGTAATATGTAATGAATATGTAAATTAGTCTTTTAAAAACAGTAAAACTTAATGTATACCAAAGAAATGTTTTTAAATACATTTCTCTATGACTCATTGCCAGTACATATTTGATTTATATACCTGATTTAAGTACTTGTGACTGAATAAAATTTTCTTCAGCAAAAAAGGATCATGAGTGAAGAGAGTTTAAGAAGCCCTGGTCTACAGCAAGCATGGCATGCTGAACACATTGGGTCCTGAGAATTGGAAAGCTGGCATCTGTTCTGAGAATTACAAGATCTTTCAGCTCAAAACATTAGATGTTAGAAATGTGTCTGGAAATGTCTCCAATGTTACAACAATGCTGGGGGTGATGAAAGTTCACTTCTGTTGAGAACCTTTGCTCCATATGGCTTTTCCTGACACCTAATTCTACCCTTCCTGGGGACACTTTGATGAACTTATAGGAATAGCCCGTGTTTATGACATAGACCATTCCTGTTAAGGAGTTTTTGAAGGATGAAATTGTCTTTCTCAGCCACACAAGAACATAGCAGTATTGAATACTTCTCAGCATCCTGTGACGAGGTCGCAGGCACAGTCTTCCCTAAAACTTTTGTGAGTAAAACAATGAAAATTTATTCTCTCTATGATCTGCTGTACTTTATTTAACATCATTAATGAAGTGTTTTTTTTCTTTGACCTATATTCTATTGAAAAATATTGTGTCTGTTTGAAGGCATAAATCCACTTTCAATACAATAAATCTGTCTTTAAGGTCTAGAGTCTGAGAAAGGATTGAAGGGAAGACAACTGTGTGGTTGACAGAACCAAGCACTGTAACCAATATCATTCTTCATATTCTTATAATATCCCAATGTTATTTATTTAAATAATGCATCAAAACTACTTTGAGATTCCATCTGACACCTGTCAGAATGGCTAATATCAAGAATGCAAATCATGACTAATCATGCTCATGAGGGTGTGGAGCAAGAGGAACTATCCTCCATTGATGGTGGGAGTGCAAATTTGCACAGTCACTTTAGAGATCAATATGGTGGTTCCTCAAAAATTGAGAATGAATCTACCTCAAGACTCACTTCTGGGTATATCCACAGAATGATCCATCCAATCACAGAGACACTTGCTCAGCTATGTTCATAGCAGCAGTATTCATAATATCAGAGTATGTAAACAATTCAGATATTCCTCATACATGGAATGGATTAAAATGTGACACACTTAATACGATGGGCTAATATTTAGCAGGCTAAAAAGTATGATATCAAGAAATTTTCAGGCAAATGAACAGAACTACAAAAATCATCCTGACTGAGGTAACACACGTCTACAAATACAAACATTAATGTAAGTGCATATTGACTGTTACATAAATGATAATCAGCTACAGTTCACAGACCCAAAGTGGTTATGTAATAAAGATGGCTCTAAGTGAAATGCATATATCTCCTTCAGAAATGGAAATAGAATAGATTTTGTGTTGGACTAAAGATGGGTGGGGGATGGGAATAGGAAAGATCAATGGGGGGCATAAAAGGTGAGAGTTCAAGAAAAATTGATTGAAATTAGATGTCATTTGGACGCAATGTGGAAACCTAGAGCAATGTAAACTCCCAGGAATCTATGAGGGTGACCAATACAAAGATTTCTAATAATCAAGTATATAGACCCCAAACCAGCAATATTCTATAACTATGTAAGACTCCCCAGTGGTGGGACTGGGACACCAACCTAGTCACAAATCTTTTGACCTACAATTTGTCCTACCTGCAGAATGTGTTAGGGCAATGTTGGCACAGAACTTGTGGGAGTGGCCAAACAAACAATGACTTGTCTAATTTGAGGCCCATTCCTTGAGAAGGAGTCCATGCCTGACATTGCCTGGATGACCAGGAGCAAGAAACCTGGTAGTTCAGAGACATAGAATAGAACAAAACACCAATGAAATTTTTCCCATTGATACTGTGCTATAGTCATAAATCTGAGGCTAGGAGAATCATCATCAGATAGGCTTCCTTTGCTGACGGGAGCAGATTTAGAGAAACACAGACAAGCATTAGGTGGAGAGTGACCCCATATTGGATGTCTACTTCAGAGCATGGGGAATTCCTCAGAAGAATTACAGGCACCAGAATGGTCGAAGACACTAAGAGAACACAACCCACAGAAGCAACTAAATACAGCTCAAAGCAGTTCACAGAGACTGAACAGAAAGTCAAAGAACCTGCATGAATACACACTGGGTTCTTTGCACATATGTTATGGTGGTTAGCTTGGTGGGTTTTATGGAAATCATAAAGGTGGAAGTGGAAGTTCTTGATCTTGGGACCCTCCTCCTCCTACTGGGTTGCCTCACTCAGCCTTGGTATGAAAGTTGTGCCTAGTCATATTGTAACATGATATGACATGTACAGGTGATATTCCTGGGAGGCCTAGTCTTTTATTGAGGAAGACGAAGGAGAATCAGTGAATCTAGGAAATAGGGGCGAAATATATGGTATGAGGGCTAGAATGAGTGGAGGGAGAGGAAACTGTAGTGGGAATGTTTTGTATGAGATAAGGATAAATGAATGAATGAATGAATGAATGAATAAATAAATAAAGCAGACATAATTAACTCTCCTAAAATTAATCCAAAAGTTAAATTACTTTTTAACTAGTCTCTTTAAAATCTAGTACTTCAAAATATTCAAAAACTCTTTGTAAAAAAAGTCTAATGTTTTAGATATGTTTTAATMAATTTTTTGTTCTTTATTTTATGTTCATCTGACTATAATTCTACTTTGAAATATCTCTTTGTGTTGACAGTAGAATGTTATTTCTTTTAAATTATAAATACCAAAATTAAAAGTTTAATAAAACTATGACACAGTCATAATCTTCTATTGGTTTTAGACATATTTCAATATTATTACAAAGTAAAAGCCAGCAGAATTTAATGAATACATTTATAAATTGAAAACGAAAAAGAAAACAGTAGCAAATAGAAGCAGGTGGGAAAGGATGAGATTGGTACATTCAGAGAAAACAACTCTTACTTAGAATTGTAAGAGCTATTATTTTTAGTATTTAAAATACATTAAAGTAGTATTCATGAAATATTCCATTATACCTAGAAAACTATAAAATAATTGTTATTCAAATTATAAATTACATGGAGGAGATGAAATAATTAGTGACTATACTGTTTCATAGACATTATTCTGAAGCAATTTATTACCATCTAGATTCTATGGTGCAGAGTATAGCAATTCCTAGAATCTAAGAACACTATCATAATTTTTCCTCAGAGGACTCAAACATGATCTGGCAATGTCAAGAATCACCCCACATCTCTGGGAAATGGTAATTATGACACAAGTCAGTAGAACAGAACAGTGACAATGCAGGTATGATAAAGACAATTTTAACAGAGGAGCTATTATGAAACACAAAGAGCTCTAACCACATCAGAGCAATTCAAAGGAAGCAATGTAAAAGTGAGTGGGCTTCCAACAAAGAGAAGGATTTCATGGTTTACAGTGAAGCTACAATATTGTAGGTCATATGAAGTAGACACCCCATGGATACAGTAAAAAACACACACACAGATGCACACACATGGCAAACTCACTCCACTCACAACACCCCCTTATACCAGGCACAGRACTCTTCTGCACCTATCAATGTTGGTCTCTCTCAATCTTAGATACCTAGACATCTGCAGCTATTATCCATAATTACTCTCGGCCTTGGATTTTCCTCACTTCTCACTTAATTTCCATGCTGATGCCACTCTTTCTTCCATTCTGCTATATGTTCTCAGTTTATCTGAATTTATACTCTAGTCTGTATGTGCATATCTGATCAGAGTGTAAGATACATGCAATATTTCCCTGACCTCCACCCTAAAATTCCCTTCTAGTTCAATTTTCCCTTAAGAAGAAAAGACCAAAATATGTCCAGTATGCATAACCCTAATGCTTAGGAATAAGTCTTTGTTTTTATCATTAGCATATCAAGCCCAAGATAAATAATTAGGGTTTTCAAAACACTTATTTTCACAAGCTCTCAGATATAGGTTTAGAGAAAGATTTTTAATAAGATACATCATCTATGCCATTGAGTTTAAAAGTATTTTGAATTTGTGACTTTCTCATAGAGAACAAGAATTGAGGTTGAATCTAATGGAAACATAAAATATGGCTATGATTTTTTTCCATCTTAAGAATCACATAAAGAAATAGAGATGTGTTGCAATTTGTTCAGCTCATAGGCATATAACRCAGTTTCGTCTCTTTCACTTCAGCTTGAGTGGTCTATTGCATGATGTAAATAAAGAAAGAGAAACAGAGAAAGAGTATCATCACAGGTATCCCACCCTCAGAGTTGCACACAGGCTTCAAAAGAATGAACTCTACAGAGCTCAAAGGTTTGCTGAGGGYAGACAAATAAATCTAGCTTGGAATTGCTTGTTTATTTAATGGTCTGCCATGTTATAAATATTTCATTGAAGAACACTCAGGGAGGAAGAATTCTGAATGCACAATAAAACTCAAGCAAGAAATGCTATGCAGAAAAACATTGCAATGGGCAAAGCACAGTCTACCATATAGTACAAACAATTCATCAGGGCTTGGGNTCCAGTATGCATAACCCTAATGCTTAGGAATAAGTCTTTGTTTTTATCATTAGCATATCAAGCCCAAGATAAATAATTAGGGTTTTCAAAACACTTATTTTCACAAGCTCTCAGATATAGGTTTAGAGAAAGATTTTTAATAAGATACATCATCTATGCCATTGAGTTTAAAAGTATTTTGAATTTGTGACTTTCTTATAGAGAACAAGAATTGAGGTTGAATCTAATGGAAAYATAAAATATGGCTATGATTTTTTTCCATCGTAAGAATCACATAAAGAAATAGAGATGTGTTGCAATTTGTTCAGCTCATAGGCATATAACRCAGTTTCGTCTCTTTCACTTCAGCTTGAGTGGTCTATTGCATGATGTAAATAAAGAAAGAGAAACAGAGAAAGAGTATCATCACAGGTATCCCACCCTCAGAGTTGCACACAGGCTTCAAAAGAATGAACTCTACAGAGCTCAAAGGTTTGCTGAGGGYAGACAAATAAATCTAGCTTGGAATTGCTTGTTTATTTAATGGTCTGCCATGTTATAAATATTTCATTGAAGAACACTCAGGGAGGAAGAATTCTGAATGCACAATAAAACTCAAGCAAGAAATGCTATGCAGAAAAACATTGCAATGGGCAAAGCACAGTCTACCATATAGTACAAACAATTCATCAGGGCTTGGGATGTCAGGGAGTAGCAGGCTCCAGGTGCTATGGGCTCTTAGTTAGATAAACACTCATCTGTATCTGGAGTTTGCTGTATTATGGTTAACACACTGTACTTTTCAACCTTTATGATTGCATTTTATGGGCTTGTAAATTTTACATGAATGTGAGACTTACATTGTAGCAAGTGACTAGAAATAATGCTGGGCCATTTGTTCATTTTTGAAAACTTTTATTGTAAACACAATCATATCCAAAGTATTTAATACATTAAATGACATCGGGAAATTGTCTATATGGAAAACTCTGAGATGACAGTGGGAAAAAGTTAACTATTTTTCTACTTAATTCAGCATGGGATAAATTATGGTTAATTGGACATTGTTTGCTAAGTAGTGCCATGAAATCTGCATTCCTTCTTTAGAAAGTGCATTTCTAACATGCAATGCCTTGGAACATCAGATGTTCTAGTTATCTTTAGAGAGTCTTATTCATAGTGATGGGTATTTAGATTACACCCAAAAAGTATACTAAGATAAATAATGGAAATATGGGTAAACTGAATGAAATGTACAGATTTTACTAGGGGATAAGTACATACAATATTATGAAAGCTTGTTGAAAACTTGCTGAAACCTTTTTGCTTATTACTTGATTTAAGGAAATTAACGTTATAGTAAAGTTCCTATGTCATTAATCTCTYTTACAATATGGTCACCTCATTGAGTGAAGAGAAAGCAGAACTTCTGTTCTAGGCTTCCACCCTCTTGGGAGCAAAGTTATGTGTGTTTAGAAAGAGGATGTGAAGAGAAGAGAACTGAAATAGAACACTCATTCTATGTTGTAGGTCTTTATTCACCTTTGTTTTCTAGTTCAGATAATGGAGGCCCTGGTCATCACAGGGCAGAAGGAAAGAAAATAAATAGTATATTTACACTCCCCTTCCAACCTCTTCTCTACAGGGAAGAGCTTATCAGTAATAGTTGTAAGCTCCTGGCTTCAGTCCATAAAGGCTCCTGTGAACCTATTCCCAAAGCTCATTAGGACTTAGGTGATGATGCTTCCACTTAGCTCCTTTCAAATGTGGTCCTTTAACACTGGTTTCTATTCATTATTCACAGCTGAATTCAACTGAAAGTCTGAGATACTGTCCATTTCCTTCCAGATTCTGGTGTCTACCATTGTCCGCAACATATTTAGATGAGTGCAGGAAAGGCAATGATTATAACCCTTCTGTGCTCCCAGGATGGAACACTGATTGTTGACACTCTAGCTAGACTATTTCTCCGGTGTCTGGGCACATGCACATGTATCCCAGTGTATTAATAAATGTGGTGGCTACAGTGTTAAAAAAAAAAAAAGAAGGTTAAAGTCCTATCCACTGTAGCTGTCACTGCCTGTTGAGAATTGCAATGTTCTACTGTGCAACAGTTCCCAAGACATGTGTTCTTCTGAAGCCCAATCTGCACAGCAACTGGAATGGGTAAAGTACACATCAATGACTCTGTAGTTACTTCTTAATAAGCAACTGGTGGGGCTGCCTTTAACTTTGCCTAGGGAGATATTTTTCTGGTTTCATCAAATGAAATTTTCTTTCATTTGCTGATTTGCTTATGTGCAACTTGAATGATTGTGTTGGTTAAGTAGTTTGTCAACTTGACATGAACTAGAGTYATCTGGGAAGACTSTGGAATTACCATCATCAGCTTGGTTTACAAGCAACKCTGAGGGGGGCATGTTATTGATTAACGATTGATATAGTTGCTCTCAGACTTCTATSGGTTGATAATACTTGGAATTAATAAAAAGCAAGCTGAGCAAGCCTTGAGAAAGAAGCCAGTAGGCAATATTTCTCCATGGTCTTTATTTCAGCCCCTCCCTATAAGTTCCTGCCTTGAACTGTTGCCCTGACATTTCTTCATGAT
>BDUI01021980.1:16866-30760 GCA_002335545.1 Apodemus speciosus
GTGTCCTTGCAGGGCTTGAGTACCAGACCCCTTCTCTTGTCCCTCCCCCATACACACACACCTTAGAACTGGGATCAGTGGTCTGGGTTCTTTGATGGAGAAGCCTTAGCACTCTGGAAACTTGTCTAGAATACACAAGTCCTGTCAAGACTAGCTTACTCCTTCTTGTGTTGTACTCAGCAAACATGGCCGTTCTGGGTTGTCATGTAATAGGTTCCTCTCCATCCGAGTGAGCTTTTCTGTGTCCATGTGTCTGTCCTGGCTTTATTCCTCTGCCACACAAGTCAGGTTTCCAGGCTGCAGCCATGCTGGATGCGGTGAACTCGTACATATTAATAGGTTAGTTTTGGCTACTTTATGTAAATAGAATCATACTGTATATGAACATACATGCACACACATTCGCAGTTTCTCAGAAAACAGATTTATACAAAATAAAAAAATCCCAGTGATGGGYATTCTGACAAGATGATTGTAAAATGTTTACAGAAGTGCAAAGGTCAGAGAATCAGTGAGATGGTGTAGAAAATTACCTGTCTTCCTAAGACAGTGTAGTATTGCCTTAGTGCTATGCAAATAGCCCAGTGGAACAGAATAGAGTACACACTTGAATATTAATATTCACATTTGATGTGACACCACAGGCCACCGGAGAGAAGATGTCTTGTTATAAATGTTGTTTGGACAACTCACACGGAAAAAAAAACTCAATATGCAAAAGTCAATTTTAAATGTTATACATGTCTAAATGTGAAATCCTGTAGTTTTTAGAAGATATACCAAAAAAAGACTTGGGAGTGTAGCTTTGTGTCAGGACACTTGCCTAGAATACACAAGTCTTTGGATTTGATCTCAGACACCAAAATACACAGATACACGTATATGTATGTGTTCATGCATCTAGGTGCTGTGTTCTTGCAGGGCTTGAGTACCAGACCCCTTCCCTCGTCCCTCCCCCATACACACACATCTTAGAACTGGGATCAGTGGTCTGGGTTCTTTGATGGAGAAGCCTTAGCACTTTGGAAGCTTAGCATGCTTATTATATACAGTTGAACAGGGAGATGGGATTATTGCACACAGCTGAACAAGGAGGTGGGGTTATGCCAAACAGATAAACAAGGAGCCAGGGTCATTATATAAAGAGAAACAAGGAGACAGTTTTAGCTAATCTCTGTAGGAACAGTCTCTGTGGAGGGGCGTGGTCTTCAGGCCACAAACATCAAGGGGAAGAAAGCTTCAGTGGACATTTGCTTTTTTGCACACACTATCAATATTTGCACACGAACCAGGGAGAGRCCTTGCCATTTCCCGTAGGTCTAAGACACTGAGGTTCCTTAACATGGCTGTGCCCATGTCAAACAGCACGCGTTCACTCGAGAGTTCCTTGGCTCCCTGCGTCTAGGTGTGTGTGTATAGGTGGCCCCCCCCATACCTACAGGTTCCACATCCACACATTCAACCTATTATAGATGGGATATAATTCAGAAAAGGTTGTGTCTGCACAAAACACATTCAAGCTTTGTTCTTGACAGATTTCCTAAACCATACAACATAACAACTAGCTACAAAGTTACATGTAAGTTTAACTTTATATTATATTAGGAGTCACAAATATTCTTGACATGGTTTTCAGTAAGTGAGAAGACATATGTAGGTTACATAAAAATACAAGAGCCCTTGTTATTTTCAGATCTTAGAAGAATATGCTTTGGATACTATGGGGTAACTTCATGATCTGAAGTTAGACACAAGAGAAAGATTATGGTTAAATCTAGATTTATTTGATTTGACCAAAATCTTTGCTCTTCTGACTCTGACATACTCTTTAACAGAAGGACATTGTTTACATTTCATTATTTGCCCTTCCCAGTTTCCTCTCAGTGAACCCCCTTTCCCACTTCCTCCCCTTTGTCTCTATGAGGGTGCTCCCTCACCCACCCACCCACCCATTCCTGTCTCACAGCCCTAGCATTCCTTTATGTTGGGGCATCAGACTTCTGTAGGAACAAGGGCCTCSTCTCCCGTTGATGCCAGATAAGGCAGTCCTCTGCTACATATATAGGAAGGAATGAAGAACTGAAGAGGATTGTAACCCCACAGGAAGAACAAAAATATCAACTAACAGGACCCCCCCCCTCCGCCAGAACCCTCAGGGACCAACCAAAGAGTAGACATGGAGGGATCTATGGACCTGTGACATTCTTTGAGGCTTCATTTATGCTTGTGGAGAAAGCAGGGAGTAATTTAACTTAAAGCAAYCCTATTTCTTTCTTTTTAAAARAATCGATTATTTTGTTTGTTTAYATCCCAAATGTTGCCYCCTCCAGTGCCCCCCTCAAAGAGTTCTTCTCCCCATCCCCTCTTTTCCTTTGCCTCTGAGAGCGTGCCCCTCCCCTGGGATCTCCCTGACCCTGGAGCATCAAGACTCTGCAGGATGAGGCTAACCCTCTCCGACTGAGGCCAGACRAGGCMGYCCTCTGCTACATGTGCTGAGGGCCTGGGACCAGCCCGTGTATGCTCTTTGGTTGGTGGCTCARTCTCTGGGAGCTCCCAGRGGTCCAGGTTAGTTGACACTGTTGGGTTTCCTATGGGATTGCCCTCCCCTTCACTTCCTTCAATCCTTCCCATAACTTCCATAGACATCCCTGACCTCTGTCCAATGCTAGGCTGTATCTGCATCTGTCTCAGCCACTTGCTGRGGACAGCCACGCTAGGCTCCTGTCTGCAAGCACAGTATAATATCAGTAATAGTATCAGAGATTGGTGCCTGCCCATGGGATGGATTCCAAATTGGGGCAGTCACTGGTCAGCCATTCCTTGAGTCTGCTCCATTTTTATCCCTACATTTCTTTTAGGCAGAAGTAAATTTGGGTTGAAAGTTTTGTAGGTGGGTTGGTGTCCACATTTCTCCACTGAGGGTCCTGTCTGACTATGGGAAGTGTTCTGTTCAGGTTCCATATCCACACTGTTGTGCATTTTGACTAAGGTTACCCATACTGAGTCCCAGGARCCTTTCAGATCCCAGGTCTCTGGGACTTTCTAGAGGTTCACCCCCTGCCCTCCCAACCACATAGCTGCATATTTCCATCTATTCTCCTGGCCCTTGGACGTCTCTCCTGTCTCTCCCGTACCTCATCTTGCCCCCGTTCCCCTCTCCCATTCAGGTCCCTCCTTCCCTCTGCTTCCCATGATTATTTTGTTTCCTCCTTGAAATGTCACTTAAGCATCCTCACTTGGGTCTTCCTTTTTGTTTGACTTCTTAGGGTCTGTGGAGTTTAACATGGGTATTCCGTACTTTTTGGCTAATATCTACTTATTAGCGAGTATATACCATGCATGTCCTGTGGGTCTGGGTTACCTCACTCAGGATGGTATTTTCTATTTCCATCAAATTGCCTATAAAGTTCATGATGTCCTTGTTTTTAATAGCTGAATAGTACTCCGTTGTGTAAATGAAACACATTCTCTGTATTCATTGTTCAATGAGGGACATCTGGGTTCTTTCCAGCTTCTGGCTATTATGAATAAGGCTGCCATGAACATAGTGGAGCATGAGTACTTGTGATATGGTAGAACCCATCTTTTGGTATATGCCTAGGAGCAGTATAGCTGGGTCTTTAGGAAGAACTATTTCCAATTTTCTGAGGAACCACCAAATTGATTTCCAGAGTGGTTGTATAAGTTTGCAATCCCACCAGTAATGGAGGAGTGTTCCTCTTTCTCCACATCCTTGCCAGCATGTGCTTTCTCTTGAGTTTTTGATTTTAGCCATTCTGATTAGTAAAGGGTAGAATCTTAGAGTTCTTTCAACTTGCATTTCCCTGATAATTAAGGATGTTGAACATTTCTTTAAGTCCTTCTTGGCCATTTGAAATTCCTCTGTTGAGAATTCTCTGTTTAGCTGTGTACCCCATTTTAAAATTGGGTTATTTGGATTTTTAGAGTCTAACTTCTTGAGTTCTTTATATATTTTGGATACTAGTCCTTTCTATTTTTGGGATATTAGATTTGAGTTTGTTTACATAATGGATTACATTGATGGCTTTTCATATATTCAACCATCCCTGCACCCCTGGGATGAAGTGTACTTGATCATGGTGAATGATGTTTTTGATGTGTTCTTGGTTTGGTTTGCAAGAATTTTATTGATTATTTTTGTGTCAATGTTCATAAGCAAAATTGGTCTGAAGTTTTCTTTATTGAGTCTGTGTGGTTAGATATCAGGATCATTGTGACATCATAGAATAAATTAGGTAGTGTTCCTTCTGTTTCTATTTTGTGGAATAGTTTGAGGAGTATTGGTATTAGCTCTTTATTGATGGTCTGGTACACTAAAACCATCTGGTCCTAGATTTTTTTTTTAGTTGGGAGGATTTTAAAAACTACTTCTATTTCCTTAGGGTTATGGGACTGTTTAGATAGTTTACTTAATCTTGATTTATCTTTGCTATGTGGTGTCTATCTAGAAAATTATCCATTTTGTCTAGATTTTCCAGTTTTGTTGAGCATAGGCTTTTGTAGTAAGACCTGATGATTTTTTTTAAGTTTCATCAGTTTCTGTTATGTCTCTCTTACCATCTATGATTTTGTTAACTTGGATACTGTCTCTATGATTTTTAGTTAGTTTGTCTAGGGGTTTGTCTATCTTGTTGATTTTCTCTGAGAACCAACTCTTGGTTTTCTTTTTTTTTTTTCTTTTCATTTTTCTTTTTTGATTCTTTGTATTGTTCTCTTTGTTTTTAATTGCTTGATTTAAGTCCAAAGTTTGACTATTTCCTGCCATCTATTCCTCTTGGGTGTGTTTGCTTCTTTTTTGATCTAGAGCTTTCAGGTGGGCCGTTAAAGTTGCTAGGATAGGATCTCTCTAATTTCTTTATGGAGGCACTTAGTGCTATGAATTTTCCTCTTAACACTGCTTTCATTGTGTCTAAGTTTTGGTATGTTGTGCCTTCATTTTCATTGAAATCTAGAAAGTTTTTGATTTTAGTTCTTCTCTGACCAAGTTATCATGGAGTAGAGAGTTGTTCAGTTTCCATGAGTATGTGGGATTTCTGTTGTTTCTGTTGCTGCTGAAGTCTAGCCTTAGTCCATGGTGATCTGATAGAATGCATGGGGTTATTTCAATCTTCTTGTATCTGTTGAAGCTTGTTTTATGTCCATTTATATGGTCAGTTTTGGAGAAGGTTCCATGAGGTGATGAGAACAAGGCATATTCTCTTATTTTGGGGTGAAATATTCTGTAGATACTTGTTAAATCCATTTGGTTTATGACTTATGTTAGTTTCATTGTGTCTCTGTTTAGTTTTTGTTTTAATGACCTGTCCATTAGTGAGAGTGGGGTATTGAAGTCTCCCACTATTATTGTGTGGGTTTAATGTATGTTTTGAACTTTAGTAAAGTTTCTTTTATGAATGTGAGTGCCCTTGAATTTGGTACATAGATGTTCATAATTGAGACTTCATCTTGGTGGATTTTTTTCCCTTTGAGTATGAAGTGTCCTTCCCCACCTCTTTTGATTACTTTTKATTCAAAGTCTATTTTATTGGATATTAGAATGACTACTCCAGCTTGTTTCTTGGGACCCTTTGCTTGGAAAACTTTTTTTCCAGCCTTTTACTTTGAGGTAGTGTCTATCTTTTTTGCTAAGATGTATTTCTTGTATGCGGCAGAATAATGGATCCATTTTGTGTATCCTGTCTGTTAGCCTGTGTCTTTTTATTGGGTACTTGAATCCATTGAGAGGTATTAATGACCAATGATTATTAGTTACTGTTATTTTGTTGTTGGAGGTGGTACTATGTTTGTGTGATTCTCTTTTGGGTTTATTGTGAGATGATTAATTTCTTGGGTATAGTTACCCTCCTTATGTTGAAAATTTCCTTCTAGTATCCTCTGTAGGGCTGTATTAATAGGAAGATATTATTTAAATCTGCTTTTGTCATGGATAATCTTAGTTTTTCCATCTACAGTGATTGAGAGTTTTGATGGGTATTGTAGTCTGGGCTGGCATTTGTGGTCCCTTGGGGGTCTGCAAGACATCTGTCCAGGATCTTCTGGCTTTTTGAATTTGAAAAGTCTGTTGAAAAGACTTTTGTTGAAAAGTCATATGTAATTCTGACAGGTTTTCCTTTATATGTTACTTGGCTTTTTCCCTTACAAGTTTTACTATTATTTTTTGTTCTGTGCATTTAGTGTTTTGATTATCATGTGGTGGGAAGACTTTCTTTTCTGGCCCAATCTATTTAGTGTTCTGTAGTCTTCATGTATGTTTATGGCTATCTCTTTCTTTAGGTTAGGGAAGTTTTCTTCTATGATTTTGTTGAGAATGTTTTCTGCCCCTTTCAACTGGGAATCTTCACCCTCATCTATTCCTATTATTCCTAGGTTTGGTCTTTTCATTGTGTCCCAAATTTCCTGGATGTTTTTGGGTTAGGAACTTTTTCACTTGGCAGTTTCTTCTGTGGTATTTTCTATGCCTGAGATTTTCTTTTTCATTTCTTGTACTCTGTTGGTGATGCTTGCATCTTTAGTTCCTGTTCTCTTTCCTAAGTTGTCCATTTCCAGGGTTGCCTCCATTTGTGATTTCTTTATTGTTTCTATTTCCATTTTTAGGTCTTTGAATGTTTTGTTCATTTCCTTTACCTGTTTGATTGTATTTTCCTGCATTTCTTTAAGGGATTTATTTATTTCCTTTTTAAGGGCTTCTACCTGTTTGACTGTGCTTTCCTGTATTTCTTTAAGGGAATTATTTATATCCTCTTTAAAGGCCTCTATCATCTTCATGAGGCTGGATTTAAGGTCAGAATCTTGCTCTTCAGGTGTGTTAGAATATCCAGGGCTTGCTGTAGTAGGAGAGCTAGGTTCTGATGGTGCCAAACTGCAGTGGCTTCTGTTGATTATATTCTTGTGCTTGCCTTTTGCCATCTAGTTGACTCTGGCCTGTGTGTCCTGGATTGGAACAGGCCTCCTAGAAGGTAGGCAGTGCTGTGTGTCTCTGATTAGAGCAGGCCTCCTGTGTCCCTGGTTAGAGGAGACCTCCTGGTAGGCAGGCAGGGCTGCAGGGTGAGGGGATGGGCCGGGGTGCAGGTGGAGGTCGCCTATTTCTTGGAAACAAGCACCCTCAGCATAATGAACACAGAGTCCTGTTTTCTGACTGTGGAATCACAGGGAGCACATGGCTTCAGTTCTAGGTATGGATGTGCTCGGCCTTATTTATTTGTGTTTTATGGGTATAAGTATTTTGCCTTCATATATGTGCATCACATGCATGCTTGGTACCTGTGGAATGAGAAGATGGCATCAGATCACCAGGGGACAGAGTTACAGATGGTTGTGAGCTGCTATGTGGATGCTGGAAATGAATCCCAGGTCCTCTGGATGAGCAGCCAGGGCCTTAACTGCTGGGCCATCTCTTCAGCTCCCATCTCACCAGCCCCAAAGTTTGTTCTTTTTTATTAAGACTTTCATACATGCACACAATGTGCTTTGATCAGACCCACCCGGAATTCTCTCCTCTCTGATATCTCCCCTACCAGCCCTCCCCACCTTTCTGTCCCATATTTATGTTTCATTTTTAAACCCACTGGCTTCACTTCACGATGACTGCATGTGCAAGGGCGTAGGACTATCTCCCCATCACGGGTAGCTTCTTACTCGCCACATCTCTGTAGAAAACTTGACTCTCCTTTTCCAAGACACCATCAGTTGCTAAAAGTGCCTCAGGTAGGGGTAGGACCTCAGCCATGCTGGGATTTTGGATGCCAGTTCTATTTTAAATTATCCCAATGAGCATCAGTCAGGTTTATGTGCATAGTATATGAACTATTTGGGAAGAAGCTTTCTAATATGCTTAGTATATTTATAGTTATGAAATTATGCCTCTGATGAGGAAAGGTGGGGGGGACTGTGACTAAAATTAGCATATAATTTAAATATTCAGGACTTACATGAAAAGGCCAAAGAAATGTTAATAAAAAGCCGTGATTGCACTTTCTTGTGAAGGCAGTGGAATGACACAGATTGACAGGTTGTCTGGAGAAGAGCATTTATTCTGAAAGGGGCAATTTCCTAGGGACTTTTCTTAGGTTGGTACGCAGGTGGCTTAGTGGCTTGCTGGCTTAATCCATGGCTGTTATTTTGTGGGGATCAAAAGTGGTCAGTGCTCTGCCCTTAAGGCCTCACACAGGCTTGGTGCTGTGAGGGGATTTTGGGTACAGCAATGGGCAGTCTACCTTGACATTTTCTTTCCTTAAAGATACCCCCCTTTGACTACTAACAGAATTATTAAGTGAAACAGGGACTTTTTCTTTTATTATTAATCATTCCACTCATTTACATCTCAAATGATATCCCACTTCTCTGTTACCCCTCCACAAACTCCCCATTCCACAACCTCCCTCTCCCCACTCCCCGCACCGTCAGCCTCTGTGAGGGTGCTCCTTCACCCACCTACCCTCTCCTGCCTCACCCCTCCAGCATCCCCCTATGTTGGGGCATCAAACCTTCACAGGACCAAGGGCCTCCCCCCCATCGATGCCAGGCAAAGCCATCCTCTGCTACATGTGTCTCTGGAGCCATGGATCCCTCCCCGTACACTCCTTGGTTGACGGTCTAGTCCCTGAGAGCACTGGGTGGTCCGGCTAGCTGATGCTGTTTTCCCTGTGGGGTTGCAAACCTCTCAGCTCCTCCAGTCCTTCCCCCAGCAACCCCACCAGGGTCCCAGAGCTCAGTCTGATGGTTGGCTCCAAGCATCCACATCTGTATTGGTCAGTTCTGGGCTGAATCTCCCAAAGAGCAGTCATACCAGGTTCCTGTCAGCAAGTGCCTCTTGGCAAGGGCAATAGTGTCTGGTTTGGTGTCTGCAGACAGGATGGTTCCCCAGGTGGGACGGTCCCCAGATGGCCCTTCCTTTGGTCTCAGCTCCTTTTTTTTTTTTGTCCCTGTTCTTCCTTTGGACAGGAACATTTCTGGGTTAAAAACTTTGAGATGGGTGTGTGGCCCCATCCCACGACCAGGGGCGGTGCCTATCTTCTGGAGGTGGTCTCTATAGGTTCTATCTCCCCTTCACTGCTAAAATCATCCCCATTGGGTCCTAGGTGACTCTCCTTTCCCTGGCATCTGGGACCCTCCAGTGGGTATCCCCAATTTCTCATTCCCCTCCAGCTACATATTTTTATTTGATTTCCTGACCCTCTGTACCTCTCTCCTGTTCCCTCCAGTACTTGATACTGCTTTCCTTATTTCCTCCCCCTCCTCTGTTCCTGCCAGGTCCCCCCCCTCCATCTCCCATGATCATCCGAAACAGGGACTTTTTAATTACGCAGTTGATCATAACAGTTTCCATTTACTTATACCAAGTGATTTTGAGGCATGTTGTGAACCAAGGAAGATATTGGGAGTAGCCTTTGCTTCCTTCTTCTTTATCAGTACCCCCAAGGCTAATTCTCAAAGGTATAAACACTAAAGTAAAATAAGAGGCTAGCTTTTCTAAAGGTGTCGAAGACCAAGACCCTAGTCCCACTGTCTGGTAGAGTCCTGTTCTGTAAGCCTTCCATGTAAGAAATCGCTTCCCTAATATCTTTATTTGGTATTGATAACCTTAAGATCACTACCAGATTGTCCTAATTTACGCCAAAGCTCAGCAAAAGAAAGCAGATACTTTGGTGAGGTCAACTTAAAAATGTTAGTTCAAGAATGTTCCAAGCAGTATTAAGAAACATGTTAATTCATTTCTTCACTTACACTCACGCAGTGAAAGGTAAGCAGGCACCTCTTAGGAAATACTGTTTTGCAAAAGTAGAGAGTCCACTCCCTACTGGTTGAACAAATACGAAATTTATTGGCTCATTTAACTGAAGAGTAGAGACAAAGGGCAGGTTTTAGGGTTGAATTTTTTCAGGCATTCAGCAATGAACGTTTCTTCACAGAAGCGTTACCTTTGGCCTTTTGCTCTCTGTCTATGGAAGCTGCTGCGTACCCCTCCCATCACCGAAGCTCTCATTATGTCTTCCTCTCTTGGCTTGGACCAGGTGAGGTCCGTGGTGGCCTGTGCATTCTGTTGCAGGCAATGGCAGATGCTGAGTGGGGAGTGGGAGGGATGGAGGGAAAGAGGTGGGAGATCGCAATGGAGAGATCTCATACTTTTAGGAAGTGGGAAGGAGGAAGGCATACTGGGTCAGCAGACAGCAAATGGCCCTGTGGAATGTGTTTTCCACTGTGAGGGAGATAAAAATGTGATTCGAGGCCCCTACTGTTTCTGAAAGCCTCAAACAGAAAGTGTGAGATTCCCAGGGTGGCTGTGTAGCAGCACACTTCCCTCCGGCCTTACCTAACTTTGATGCCCTAATCAAAACCTCCTGAAAGAGAGCATTGTGGAGCTCTTCAGGACTCCATGGCCACTGCAACCTTGGAATGACAGCACTTACGTAATGGGGGGAAAAAAAGAAAGAACACAATAAATGTACCAAAAGCATTGGGTAAACAGACAAAACCCAAAAGCATCCAGAATACTAATGCCCTTCGCCGGAGTCCATTTGTTAACTTCAACCCTAACAAGCTTCTCATTCTGTGTGTGGAAAAAGAAAAAGAAATATCAGATTCTCCTTTCCTAGGGTTCTCTTATTTCAAGTTAGTTATTTCTGGTTTTTATTTGGGGGAAGGGAGGGCATTCATTTGACTTGTCTGTTAGTTGGAAGCTATCACTGTGGTAGGCTGAATAATGGCTCCCCAGAGATAGCCTTGTTTGGAATCCCCTAAACTGTGAATATTACATTATAAGGCAAAGGTACTTTGCAGATGTGACTCAATTAAGAATCTTGGGATCATCTTGGATTAACCAGCCGGGTCTAGTGGAGTCATGGAAGTCCTATAAGGTCAGAAGGGAAAGCCAAAGGAGCGGGAACGGGGCTGATGGACGGGACAGCCGGAGCAGTGACCTTTGGAGATGGAGGGAGAGGACCATGAGCCAAGCTACTCAGGTGGTCTCTCAATGCTGGGAAAGACCAGGAAACCAACTCTCCCTTGAGGCCTCCACAAGTCAGCAGCCCAGGCAGTTCCTTGCTTTCTTAACCCCTTAGGATTCACGGCAGACTTCTGACCCTCTGAACACTCAGAGGCTGAGTTAGTGTTGTTTTTAAGCTACTGAGTTTATGATCATTTGTGACAGGAAGCAAAAGAAATGAACAGAATCACGGTACCATTTCCGGGCTCAGGCTTTTGCTCCGTGCTCTACAGCTGCAGCAGAGAAATCTACACAGGATGCAAATCTGTCTGCTCTGAGCTTCCTACAAGCCCCTAACCTCTCCGAAGGCCATCACAAGTGGCCATCTCTCTACAACTCTTACTTTTGCTCCCGTTTTCTTTCTTCCTCTTCTCCATCCTTCGATTCACAGTCAAGACCCTGAGTTTTCTGCACCCACTATTCCTATCTAGAAGGGATGCCTACTCCTCTCTGATTGGTAAATTCCCATTTCCCCCAAATCTTCTGAACCCTGCCAATCTCAGGACTGTCTTGGGTGGAGTTATTTGTTCCCTTTTCAAAGTTCCTACAACATCTTGATGGCGCACAGCATGTGCCATTTGTGCCACCACCATACTGTTTCCATCTGTTTTTCCTGGCAGGAGCTGAGACTCTGCAAGGGTCCAATCAGTATTTGCTGAAGGCTTGGCTGATCGTCCCATGTCACCCCATCTTGTCTCCAGGTTTCTAGTTGAGCCGCACCATTCTTCCTCCCTTCCTCTAACATCATGTAGATGGGCTTTGAAATGGTTTCTCAAGGTTGCCTTTCACTAAACAGACCTCTGGATCAGCCTCACATTTTCATCCAGAGAATATGCTCCAAGGGTCACCTCGTAGGAGACGTGGGACATTAGGTGGCTAGTCTGAGCACAACCCTCTTCCTTTTGTATACAAACACATCATCATCATCATCATCATCATCATCATCATCATCATCAGCAGCAGCAGCAGCAGCAGCAGCAGCAGCAGCAGCAGCAACAGATGCCGGTAGCTTACTTGGTAATAGTTTTAACCATGAAGATACAAGCATTTCAAAGCATGAGAAGTAGAAGTGAATATTTAGCTATCCTCATCCTCATCCTCACAAGTTTTGGTTTTTCAAGACAGGGTTTCTCTGTGTAGCCCTGGCTGTCCTGGAACTCATTCTGTAGACTAGGCTGGCTTTGAACTCAGAGATCCTTCTGCCTCTACTGCCAGAGAGCTGGGATTTAAGGCTGTGTGCCACCACCACCCAGTGAACATTTAGCTCCCAAGTAGTGATCTCAAAGTACTTTTCAAAGTAAGACATAGTAATGAGGGAGGGAAAGGTGTTTGATTTGGCCCCTGGTACCTTGTGAGTTGGTAACTGATCGACTCCATCACCTTTTTCTTTAGTTTGGCCATGGAGTCTGTCTTTGTTATCACTCTTCTTTTGTCTGAGCCTAGCTCCAGCACATCACCACAGGGGAGAAGTCCTTGGACAGACACCCAGTTGGTAGAGTCACTGTATAGCCTGTGTGAGGTCCTGGGTTTGATTCCTTGCATCACTGGAAACTAGGTGTGTGGGGGCGTGGAGTAGGGAGTGGAGCCAAGAGGATCAGAAGTTCAAGGTCATTCATACCTGAGGAGGGACTTGAGGATGTCTTGGACCAGACAACTTGTCTAAGAGTCAAAGGGAAAATCATAGAAAATTATAAAATGAAAGATTGGATTGTTATCATGATGGGCTTCCAAATCATACGAGCAGGTACTCAGTTACACATTTAGGCTTGGGAATCCTAATTTACGCAGTCAATGAGGAAAAACAAATATAAAAGACTTTACTTGCTAATTTCACAGAAACAAATGACCCAGTGAACCTGGCTTGAGCAACAGGTTCCAAGGCTTTACATCTTTACATCACTGTACATCTTGTGCAGGGTCCAGAATGACCACACCTAGCCCTCTCTACCTTCCTCCTTTCTTTAGCCCTAGCGTCAGGGGAGGAGTTCAAATGGGATTCCGCTATTGACAGTGTCTAAGATGCTCTCAGGGTCACGACTTGGCCGTTGAGGACCCTGCAAAAAACCTTGTGTTTTCTAAAAGTTACACCTTTGATTGAGTCTCAGGACTCCAAGCAGCATGGCCGTGACAGCAGCAACGGCCTCACCTGCAGAAGCAGACTAGGTTTCATCAAAGACATTTCTTTCATTTGGCTTGTTGGCAATTATGTATGTCTACTTAGTCAAGGTTCTGGGTGAAATCCCCAATCGCTCAATTGACCRATCAATCAGTCAGTCCCTTTGAACTCCTGAGTCCTCCCGAACTGCACATTTGTGCTGTGGGAGCCTGCTCCGATGCAAGCAGATCCAGTGAGGAGTGGTAGAAGGCCTTGACACCCTCAAGGCAACTTTCAAGCAGTGAGGGGAGCCAGGGAATTGGGGYGGAGAGTAGGAATGTGAGGGTTGGAGAGTAGACAAGTTCTCTGCTTTCCTTCTCCCACAGTGGCTCAACTGCACAGAATTTGTTAGACAGCCGCAGCACCTCAGTYGTGTTCTCTCCACCACAGACCCTTTCCTTCCCAGCCCCACTTTCTTCCCTGCCATACTTCTGTTTCCCGGGATTATATCCAAAGCAAAYCCTCTGCCCCAGGTCTTGGCCTCACRTTCTGTTTTTGGGTTGGCCTAGACAGGTTAAAACTGCTCATTAAGGAAAATCAATACCTTTGCAACTTGATTACRGGACACAGAGAAGCAAGGTTTCTGCTCTACCATCTCTTGGAGCCTCACAGTCTGCCTTAATTACCTAGATACTCTTGCTCCTTCCCCCGACTGGCAGCCTCTCCGTCTCCAGGGACCATTTCCATTGTCTCCACTCTCCAACTGTAGCCTGGAGACTCAAAAAGATCAGACGGAA
>BDUI01021985.1:19362-33887 GCA_002335545.1 Apodemus speciosus
TACATTGCTTATGTACAACCCTCAAACATTTATTAAATCTAAATGAAATTTCCCATAAAATTGAATTTCAGTCAAATCTTAGGAAATAAAGACATATTTTTTGCATAACTCATGATTGTGGTAGATTTGTATTCATAATGTGTCCTTAAATGTATTTAAAATTAGTAAGTTCATTTTATTGTATTAGAGAAAAGATCACAGCCCATTTTAAGATGGAAAATTAACATTTCAAAAGTATATCTTGATTAATGGGAAAGTAGGTGACAAATCTGTTGGTGAGTTTGGGGKTTTTTTTGTTTTTGTTTTTTGTTTTGTTTTGTCCTATATGGTTTGGTAGCTACTGAGTCTTAGTGGTACAAGCCTTTAATCCCAGCACTTAAGGGCCAGAGGCAGGTGAATCTCTGTGAGTTTGATGCCATGCCAGTCTACAGAGAGAGTTGCAGGATAGCCAAGGTTACAAGGAGAAACCCTGTCTAGAAAAACTAAAAACATTAAAAAAAATTTTTAAAGGTAGCTAATGCTGTCATGACTCCACCCAGAATTGTACCTTGTACTCTCTGATCCACTGGCCAGCAGAGAGACACACTTCATTTAGAATGAAGGGCCAATTCTTGTAAAGCTAATTATTCCTAGATCAATCAAAAGGTAAGACAAATGATTACCTGACAACCTTTAAGCATATGTCTTCACTCTCTTGATGGCTTACCTACTCAGCTGCGTAAGATAAATGACTCTATCTCAGTACAACCAGATTAGGTTTTTACAGGGAAAACAAAATAATCAGAAAATGTCACTGAAGTAACTACTTTCACAAATATTTTTATTGCTTTTATTTGAAAATACTTACAGTTATGTTACATGTCACGTTTAACCTTCCTTAATTTTTGAATGCAATTTTTGTTTCGTTAAAGGGCTTTGAATTATTGAAAACTTTTTTGTTGGTAAAATAAAGAAAGGGTTTCATAGAGGATTTGGCTTTGAGTCATTGTTAAATTAATGTGTTAGTTAATAGGTTAACTCTTAAAAATAGATATGCATTCTCCAACTAACCTTGTAGCTAACTAAATAACCATCACTGGAATACATAGCAATTTACTAGCTCATTATATTATGATAAACATGAACAGTATTTGAAAATATTTGATGAACAATTTAAGGCTTTTTGTGAAACTTCATACCTGGTATTAAGTGTTTTATTATAAAATAAATATACTGTTTAAGGATTAATGTTGAATAACCAAACACTAATTCACAGCATAGCAAGGCTATTAGACACCACCGACAATATTAGATTTTTCTCATTAACATCTTAAACCCATAATTACCCCTCAAACCCCATACCACTTTTAATTTTAATATTGCTACATGCGCAAGAGATGCAAAGATCTGAGAGCATAGGTTTCAGCATAACCATTTGTCTACTAGAGAATTTTAAAAAGTAGGAATTATTTCAGCCTGACTAATTACCTGACTAGGTACCTTGGCTCTTTATTGCTCCTTGCATGKWTAGACCTGTACACTGCCTTAAACAGGACAAGGAACTGAARCCATTCCTCCAGGGATTGAACCTGCAGATCCCTTCACCAAGGATTTCATTTGTCTTAATTTATTTCTTTGCCTAACACAGATAGATGATTCTGTTTGCTCGAATATGCAAATCATAAACCATGAGAGTATATTATTTTCATGTACAAATTATTTTTCTTGAATGGATGGGTCCAGGAAAGAGTAACTTAAAAATTGGAGACTTTGAAAACTATCTTGAATAGAGAAAACAGAACTCCTTTATCCTTAAAAAATAATGTTGAATTTTTAGTATGAGTTGTCCAGAAGAAATTTTTAAAAATCATTACTAAAGCCAGTCACATCCTTTGATGAGGTCTACCAAAATTATTTAATCTATGAATTTTCCAGGTCTATAGCTTATGTATGTAATAAAATATTTCAAGTGAAAATAATAATCTACCAAATATAATAAAATATTTCGAGTGAAAATAATAATCTACCAAAATTATTTAATCTATGAATTTTCTATGTCTATAGCTTTATGCATATCACCATTTAGCTATTACTCTATATGTAATAAAATATTTCGAGTGAAAATAATAGTTTATGTTTGAAATAGRTATGCTTTATTGATATCAATTATAATGTAACATTTTACTTTCTTATTAGAATACATGACATGCAAAATGTAATCATCATTTAGTAATCATCATCACATGCCCATAATCGAGAATATACGTGATATTTTACTATATAAATTAGAATAAATATTGAGTTCAAAAAGAGTGAGCACAAATAACAAACAGGGAATCACAATGTCCAAACAAGTCATTTATAGTCCTACCTCAGGGAAAAAARTCATAACTTTCATCTSAATTTAAATCTGCTGTAAAAGTAGTTCTCCTGCCTGATGTACTCACAGTTTCTGGGGCGACTTTATAAGACACATGAGCACAAGCCATGGGCTGATGTTGGAAGCAAGCCCTAGACGTAGCTGGTGGAAGATTTTCTAGGCACAGTAACCTTCCTTTGGTTATCCTGTTGTGGCACACGGTATGCAGGGACTGGGTATCTGCGCCACCTTTCCTTTCTGTTGCAGCAGCAATATCCACAGAGCAGCCCGCCTCCAATGAAGAGGACAGCAGCGGTTGCCCAGCCAAGGAAGAGCGCTCCTCCAAGTTCTCGCTTCTGCCCTGCGTGGATGGTTGGGTCGTAGAAATCTCTGATGATGATATTGGCGGTCCAGGACACTGGAATCAGAACGAAGATGCCAGTCAGAATAAAGAGTACTCCTGAGGTTCCCAGCAAGTAGGCTTTAACCCTCTCACTGGAGCCCGTGCACTGGATCTGTTTCATGCCGCAGATGCCGATAATGAGGGCAACCAAGGAAAGYGCCACAGCCACACACATGAGCGCACGAGCTGCTTCCAGTACCGGAGGGAGAGCCAATATGGAGTTATAGAATTTGCACTGCAACGTGACCATCGCTTGCTGGATGCAGTTCATCCAAAGCCCTTCCCAGATCCTCTCAAAGATAATAATGTTGCTGCCGACGAAAGCTGACACTCTCCACTGAGGCAGAAGCGTTGTCCCAATCGTCCCAACCAAACCGAAGAATCCAAGAACTAGTCCAGCAATCTGCAGGGGATAAAAGGCCATTGTCTTTTCTATGCCTACTGGTCCAGATTGGAAAGGTAGGAAGATGATCAAGATGCAGAATGTGTAGGAGTCTTCTCGTCTAGAGGAGTGCCTGGTCTCTTCCACTCCTGATACCCATGATATGTTCGTCCAAATCAGCAGCAGTGACTGGACTTGACTTAACTTGAAGTACCTGTTGTAAACTCATGTGAGCTCTTCCCGCACACGCCTTCATTTCTGTTTGGTTTATTCACTAAGCATATATAATTCTTTCCCAGCCATTAAGAACGTAGCCAAAGCTTTGTCAAGAAGTACTGACTTCAATGATAGGATTTCTCATGTTATTATTGTCTTAGCCATGCTGTAATTAAGTGCCAAAGCCTCTATTGTGCGTTACTAATTACAGAGCTGAAAACATTTACCTAAAAAGCAGTCTGATATGAAAGTATAAATCTATGTGGTTGTCAGAATTTGAAGATGCCATAACTCYGCCAGTTTGTCTGAGATAAAATGAAAACCATTCTGCACGTTAGCCACTAGTTTCTTCTTGTGAAAAGCCTCTTTTCCAAATGTTCATCAACTCTAAGTTTACTAAGACTTGTGGGGTAGTGATGTTTAGCTATTTGACATCAGGACATCTACTCAGACTAGGAATGCTTAGGAAAAACCCTTAGCATGAGATTCAAATTTCAGTTATTTTTCTAATCCTGAAAGGAGTGGCCAAGAGATTACAGCTTATACTTGTTTGAATATACTAGCAATTATTCCATTAGTTGCGATGTGACACCTCTCCCCCTGCTGAAAGACAGCATGTGAACTTTCATTAGATAGTTCTTCACTGACAGCTTGAAATACATCATACTCACCAAAGCTGAAAGTTGACATTACACCTTTTCTTTTGAAAAGTATAAAATTGCCCTTTGAGCTGCAGTATCACTCAAAATTCGCATAGACAGCTCTTCAGAGTAAGAAGGTATCTTTGCAGTTTTCCAGTTGTATCTTTCATGACTAGACGGAGAATGTTAGTTCCACAGCGTTTGGGGTGATATCTGCTCAGGGGCAAGCTTTGCAGCTCTTCTGTGCATTTCCTCTCTATCAAGAGCAGACTGGAGAGATGTATTTACCAAACACTTTGATCTGCGTCTGGCATGTGATGCTACCCTGTCTCCTTTTATCTCAAATTGTTTTCAAACAAAATTAAATCGAGCTTCTTTTAAAAGCGACTCCTGCATTCTGGACTGCCCTTCCCCTGGACCTCACAGTAGGGAGTATGGACCTTTCTAACTCCTTAATACATCCTGTGGGAATCATTTTAATCAAATGTAACCATGTTGGCCAGTCATTCCCTGGGAGACATTGTAGTGTGCAAATGATCTTCCGTACTGTTGAAATACAGACCAAAGAATTAATGGACAGGCCGGGACTTTCAGATTTCTGGAGTCTATAGGTTTTTAGGATGGATGGTCAGAGAACTCCCTCTTTACCGTGTGTGAATCATTGAGGAAGCAGATGATCTGAGGAGTTGACAGCTTCCTGTCAGCAGTAAGGAAGAAGGGCTTTGGGACCCTTTGTTCTCTGTTCTGACACACCAGTTTAGCCATTCTGTCCCTGCCACAATTGGCCAAGAGAACTCTGATTTTGCAACCTTCATGTCTTCTTCCTGGTTTCCCTTGCTTTTCCTCATTCCAATACATCTTCAGCCTTATCTTCATGTTGTTGTGGAAATTTCCAGATTGCTGTTCTTTTCCAGCTGTTTGGTTTCCCCCACAGTGAGACCATTTGGCCCGCCTTCGCAGGAAACACAACTCAGAGGGCTTTGACTTAGAACACTGTGTTGTTTCCTGTACAAAGGACTAATCTCAGAATCCTGAACAGTTTAAGGGCCTTTGGCTTTGGGGCTTAAACGTCAAAGCCAGCTATCACTCTGCCTTCTCTTCCTCTTTGCTCAGGAGAAGACATTGCTTTCCTGTCAGTATTGCTAAGACACTCATCACCTGCAATGGGATGTGCAGGACCCTTTTCCATCCTCCATCCCCTCTTTCCATTGCTCTCTATTCTCCACATTGTCCTTTAAAGCATACACAATTCTAAAGATCTTCTTCCATATTTTTTCCTTTGAAAGAGATTTCACACAGTTTTAAAATAGAATTACATCACTTTCCCCATTTTCTTTCCTTATGTCAATTCTGCCCATGTCTCCCATCACTATAAAATTGACAGTTTTTATTTCTTTCCTTACTATTACACACACACACACACACACACACACACACACACACACACACACACATCATGCTTTCACAAATATGTGAATGTAACCTGCTAAGTCCTTTTTGTTGATTCTGTCAATACAATTTCAAGCCTAACCACTTAGTATTGAGTAACCATTAAGAGGGCTCATCCCTGTGTGAGGATAATCTTTTCTCTCTCTACAATCATCAGTTTCCAGTAATTCCTTGCCTAGGGATGAGAACCCTTGAAATTTCCCCCCTTTCATGTTTGTATGTTTACTGATATTGCCTTTGTCCCAATATTGTTTATGCACCTGCTTCTAGGAGATACTCTTTTACAGCACATTTCCTGGTATTCTGTTTCTTTAAATCTTTCTGACTCCTCTTCCATGAGAGTCTGAAGGATAAATGCAGGAGCAGAAATGGATATGTTATCTTGGGCTGGGCTTCCCTTGATCTATTGATCCATGTATATGTCGAGGTGTGTTTTTCTATGATGGTCTTGATTTGCTCTAATAAGAAGCTTCTTTGATGAGGGGTGGTAGCTATACTTATCTGTGGGTGTAAAGATGGGATTTAGAGTTTAGTTAGGNACACACACACACACACACACACACACACACACACACACACATCATGCTTTCACAAATATGTGAATGTAACCTGCTAAGTCCTTTTTGTTGATTCTGTCAATACAATTTCAAGCCTAACCACTTAGTATTGAGTAACCATTAAGAGGGCTCATCCCTGTGTGAGGATAATCTTTTCTCTCTCTACAATCATCAGTTTCCAGTAATTCCTTGCCTAGGGATGAGAACCCTTGAAATTTCCCCCCTTTCATGTTTGTATGTTTACTGATATTGCCTTTGTCCCAATATTGTTTATGCACCTGCTTCTAGGAGATACTCTTTTACAGCACATTTCCTGGTATTCTGTTTCTTTAACTCTTTCTGACTCCTCTTCCATGAGAGTCTGAAGGATAAATGCAGGAGCAGAAATGGATATGTTATCTTGGGCTGGGCTTCCCTTGATCTATTGATCCATGTATATGTCGAGGTGTGTTTTTCTATGATGGTCTTGATTTGCTCTAATAAGAAGCTTCTTTGATGAGGGGTGGTAGCTATACTTATCTGTGGGTGTAAAGATGGGATTTAGAGTTTAGTTAGGMATGATGATGGTAAAGTAAATTGCTGGTGATGGATTATTTTTCAAGGTCCATGTCCTCATTTGTCCCTAGAAGTAGTCTAGGTTTCTAATAGCAGTTATGATTTCCCTTCTATTGTGTGGGCCTTAAATCCATTAGATACTTATTGGTTATCATTAATATGAGGGGTCCACTTATTAAAACTTTTTAGGTATCTTGTCACACTTGTCATTGGTATGGATCATAGGTGTTATGGGCTATTAATTACATCCCTCTTTTGATAGGTGGCACAGTATTTTCTGGTACCATGGAAGCTAAACCAAAAGGAGGTTTTTCAGAGTAGATCTGGCTCGAATCACCCACGTCCTGTGTTGTAAGTGTGCAATGTCTTCAAATATAGGAGTTTCCCTTCAACCTGAGAGCCCACCAAGCTCTGAATCAAAAATCTTTGTTGTGTTGGGAGTCACTTGAACTCAYTCAAGTGATTTAATCTTTCTATGTCATATCTGTATCATTAATATCTAAATTTTGAACCAACATTCCTGATCATTGTGAACACATATATCTTTCTTATTATTAGTTATTTTCTTTACATTTCAAATGTTATCCCCTTTCCTGGTTTCCCCTCCAAAACCCACCTATCTCTTCTCCCCTCCCCTGCTCACCCACCTACCCACTGCCACTTCCTGGTCCTGGCATTCTCCTACACTGGGGTATCAAGCTTCACAGGAACAAGGGCCTTTCCTCCCATTAATGACTGAGAAGGCCATCCTTGCTACATATGTGGCTGGAGCCATGGGTCCCTCCATGCGTACTCTTTGGTTGGTGGTTTAGTCCTTGGGAGCTCTGTGGGTACTGGGTGGTTCATATTGTTGTTCCTCCTATGGGGCTTTAAACCCCTTCAGCTCCTTGGGTCCTTTCTCTAGCTCCTCCATTGGAACCTGTACTCAGTCTAATGGTTGGCTGAGAGCATCCACCTCTGTATTTGTCAGGCACTGGCAGAGCCTCTCAGGATACAGCTATAGAACACATGTATCTTAATTCGCTTGCGTTTTTGTCTTGCATCCATTTGAATTTACCTTACATCACTGATGCTCCACTATACTGTGACAATCCAGACTTCCTAGCTATTATTACCAATGGATCCTTCTGTAGTTTATTTCCTGGTTCTTTCTGTAAATGTGATCATCAATCTTTTTATGAAATAGTAAAGAATAAATGTTTGGTTAAGGAATTCAGTCCTTTGATATTTTACCTATCCATATTGAGTGAGCTTTTTCATATCTTAAAAGTTCTTTATTATGAAAAAACATAATCCAAATACCACAGACTTCATAGGGAATCTTTGCCAATTAAATTTATGTAATGTGTATGGGGTATCTGGCCTCTAGCAAACACACAGAAAATATTTGCTATTGGTGTCAGTTCACTCTATTTGTTCTTGTTACATTATTAGGCTTGCTTGCTAGCTCTTTATCTTTAGTTCATTCCTCAGCTCTTCTTTTGAGCGGCATGGTTAACTGTGTCTGTTTTCTTCCAGGGTTTCATATGCAACTCAGTACACCTGTCATTCATATACTCTTTCTTGGGATTATCATGTGTGGCCAAGGCTTCTACTATTTTCAGAAAGGTTGTAACTTCTGAAACTTTTGTCTCTGGCCTGGACTCATTCTCATACAACACTCCTACCTTTTTGTGATCTTTTCTTTCTCAGCTCTTTAGTGAGTGGGGACATGACAACTACCCACATGTTCCTCTGGTTCCTGAGAGGGTTGTGACAAAACACTCTCTGTTGTCAGACTCTTTAAGATGTTGCCTAAAGACAAACATACACCCAAGTCATTTTTATTCTTGTAGGAAGCTCATATCCAGTGACTAATCAGCAGCGGAATGTAAAGGGCCAGTCCAACAGCCCCAGCCAGGGATTTAAAACCAATGAATGTGTATTCCAGCTCCAGAGTTCCTCATGGAGTCAGCTGAACCCTGTACGGTATGTGTACCACACTGGCCTTCTCTTCTGTTCAAATCCTTTCTTCCTGTCTTTGCTCAGTCATTGATCTCCAGGAAGCACCGTATATTAATCTCTGCCATTCAGCCAGCTTCCGAGGTAACCCAGTCATTGATTAGACCTTAGTCTAATTTATTAAGGTTCTAACATTTCTCTGGCTTATTTTAGCCCTTTAATAATATATTCTGATTCATTTCAATAAAGTTTAGTTAGTTTTCTTGTCCAAACCTCTTTTTGTCTGTATTTCATCAAAAAAAATACAAATACCATCCTAAACTGAAACCGAAATATGTTTCCATTTTACTTCCACATGTCCAGAGTTTCTTGGGCTGTACAAGATAAATTCAAATGCTTATCCGTGGCAATAATGCTTGAATTTGGTACCTGCCCCAATCCAAACCTGTTTTATGATCATGCATTATTCAATCATATCTCCTCACAGATTTTACATTTTAATGAACATACTATGTATTAAACAAGTTACTGCATTAATGCATATAATTAAATGTGTATTTACAGATAAAAACAATGAATGAATAGAAAATAAATAGAATGGGTCTCAACTTTAAATAGATGAAGATAATTTGGATATGAAATAGATAATTAGACAAACAAAGATAAAGGCAGGAGGGCCAGTATAAAGTGAAATATTGAGGCCAATCATAGATTGAACCAAAAGAAAAAAGAAGACCTTGAACAAGGCATACAAGGTCACATGGCCACAAAATTATCTAGTATTAGTGATAGCCAGTTAAAGATCCTAAGCATACAAACTTAACACTATCAAGTTTAAGCCCACCTTAAAATTACAAAAAAAAAAACTACCAGTCATCAAAACAATATAGCTACTTTGAGAAATGGAGACACATCAAAATAATCATGAAGAAACCATCTGGTTACTTAAATAATCCAGATGAAAGATAATAAAAGCTGGATTCCATAATAGCAGGTGAAGGAGAATGGATCTTTTTTATGAAGAGGAGATAAAACTGCTGAACATAAGAGAGTTAAGGTGCAGAAAGGTGTCAGAGATGAATCCGGTAAATCCAGCATGCCCACATGGTGCACTTATTGAAGAGTGAATACTTTTGTACACTGAAATACAAATACCACTTTATAGAATACATCAATGGTTCAATTTTCAGATTTAAAATCTGAGTTCTTTGTCAGTCACTCTGGTACAGAATGCAGAGAATTAGATATTTTGGAGATCATATGGGCACTCTAGAATATATTCTGATGGAAAATTGCATCTTGCTCATTACTGTTTATTGTTAGGAGTGTGGTCTTGTGAGGAATTAGACAATAGACATAGCTGACTTACTCTATACTCTTGCTACTATGAGTTTAGTACTAAGATATTCAATAATCCAATTTAGTTTGAAGACATTTTGACTTTTCCCTGTATAGAAGTGTGATGTTTTCCCTGAGTATCTTCTTCAAGTGAATAGGACTGAAGGTGTAAGCAWCTGTGGGAAAATCAGGCCACTGAAATATCTCTATCGATTGTTTAAAATAGTTTTTAATCAGCTGTCTTAGTCAGGGTTTGTATTCCTGCACAAATCATTATAAACAAGAAGCAAGTTGGGGAGGAAAGGGTTTATTCAGCTTACACTTCCACATTGCTGTTCATCACCAAAGGAAGTCAGGACTGGAACTCAAGCAGGNAGAACATACAAAACAAAATACTAGTTTCACCGTTGCATATTTACACACCCGGTTTTCCTCATTCTTCTTGACAAGGGTACTGTGTTTGTCCAGTGTATGTGTTTGACATCTTCCTAGAAACAGTCAGTTGGCTGCAATCTATAATTCTGTTGACTTGTGTCTGGGCCTTTGATTCTATCCCACTTAGGGGCAGGCCTATGTATCCCAGTTCCATGCTATTTTTATTTCTGTGGATTTGTAGTATAAATTTATGTCAGTATGGTAATGCCTACAGCAGTATTCTTTTTGCCAAAGACTACCTTGACTATTCTTATGTCTTTTGTGCCTCCGTATGAATTTTGTTTTTCCTGTGTGATGACCAACATGAAGATTGCACTGAATGGATAAATTGATTTTGTTAGGATGACCASTTTGGGAGCAGTTACTATTTAAACCCATGATCATGGAGGATCTTTCTGCCTTCTAGCGTCTACCTCAAATTCTCTCTTCAGTTTTTAGTTCTCATTGGGAAGGTCCTTCACCTTCAAAGAGCTTAATTTTGCTTCATACGACTCAGCTACACCACTCTTGCTCTCACACACAAACATCTCTCTAGTCTACTTCAGAACCACATGCTCATCTGCATGCCCTGGCGTGCTGCACGATACCTAGGAAATTCAATTAACTGGATGTCCATCAGCTATTGTATGGATAATGAAACTATACATAGACACAATGGAATTGTATTTATGTGTAAAGTAAAACAAAATTACGAGATTTGCTGCATGCTTTTTCTTATATGCGATGCCTGGATTTGAATCTTTAGATTTGTGTGTTCAACCAGGAGTTTGTGAAGAAACCAAGAAACTAGAAACTTGTGGGGTGGAGTGTGCTTTAAGGAATGCAGAATGCAGGCTGTATGAAAATAGAGATGGGAACACAGGGAGGAGAGAGAATCCAGCAGACTTGGGGGTTGGGAAAGGGGGAGGTAGGGGGCAYACTGTAAAGTAACTAAAATATATAATTTCAAAATGAGTTAGAACAGAGCTAGGTAAGTGTTGCTACTAAAATCCATTGGTAAGAAAACAAGAACCCCCATGCAGCTGTAGGACATTTCCTCAGGAGCTGTCAGTCAAGGAGGCCCACTGTGGTAAGCATCCAACATCTATTTGTCTTTATGGGTTTTAGCTGCTAAACACAATAAAAACCAAATTTACAAATAAGTGTGTTTTACTTAACGAGTCTCATATATTCCTTCCTGCCGAGAGTGGAAAGAAACCCTTTCCTCTGTGGACTAGAGTTAGCAACACCCACGCTCTAAACTCCCAGGTACAGTGAATCTGGGTGCTCCTGGATTATAGGAGCCAATATTTTGAGGTCCAGGTGCACAGGGTCTTCAGATTTTTCTRAATGCCTCTCAACACTGACTTCATATTAGCATTAATTTTGAAAAATTACTTGTCCTAATTACCCCACCCCCAATTTATTAATGTAGATAAAATGGATTACAATAAATCGTCAGAAATGTTTTAGATTTTTAAAAGGTTAAATATGATGTAATTTCTCCCCCTTTCCTCTCGTTTCCCCATGCCCTCCCATCTGAACTACCTCAGTTGTACTCACTCTAGGATCTTAGCAGCATTCCCATAATAAAAACATCCAGAAAGAACCAGGAAAATACTGCTTGGAGGTTTTCCTTTCATTTTTGTAATATTCTCTTTTTGGAGTGAAGTGTGATATTTTTTAAACAGAGAATCAATCTATATTCCAGAGTGACCTGAAAGCTGTTATTTATCTCAGGCTGGCCTCAAACTTACAGCTGTCCCCTGCCTCAACTTCCTGAGTGTTTGTTTTGTTTTGTAATTAAACTCACATAAGTAAATGTATTTCACGTACAACTTCATTTAGCAGATAACTAAATCAAAATAGTTTATAGCGGGACGAGGCGTCATCATAGTTTGAATAGCTTAGCTTACTTTAATGTGCAGCTGAAACTGAGAGCCGCGGGCTGCTATGGATCGTGTGGCCTTAAGGCAATTTTTCATTAATAAATATTATTTTCCCAATAGGGTTTTCAAGCCTTGAGAGGGAACATGTGGTTATATTCTATAACAAGAACCTGAAATCTAAACATTTTAACACTTCTGCTTAAACTTCATCCAACAAGAGTGGGTGGTAAAGGCTTTGAAACGAAGATAATAGCTTTTTTGCTCCTATCTCGCTGTAATTAAGCAATGATAGTTCTGCAAAGCTGGAGGAGGGTGCAGCACCTATCCCTTATGATTTCAAAGCCTCTGCTGGGACATTAAGCATGGAATTTCTGAACTGGGAATTATGTCAAATAATTTTGAAAAGTGAGTGCTTAAATATTGATGGTGYAAAATTATTTCAATTATGTTCAGAAATAAAACATGTTATGAAAAACACTTGTATTTATGGTTCTTCCAAAAATTATAAAATCAATATTATTAACAAGTGAAGAACAGATAAGAAACAGTTTTAAGGTCTAAACCATTAGTTGTGTTTGTTAGACAGTCTTCAAATGTTTGATGTAAAATCCTGGGTGTTCTTTTTTTTTTCCTGAGAGAAATGTGTACTTTCAAAATTTGTCCTCTGTTTGTCACATGTTATTTATTATGCTTCATGCGTTGTGAATGGCTGTAGAAAGCAATCATCGATCAGTGTCACCTTTTCTCTTATTAACAGGGACTCTTCTCAATCTGAACCAGTGTTCTGAGCACTTACAATTGCTGACACTGTGCCCCAAGTAAAATATTGTCAAATTAAAACAATGACAACAACATCAGAAAGTACTGTTCTGCTTTGCACGTTTATCACCATTTGATTGTCCAAGGATCTGTATGAAGGTGAGATTTGTTCTGTAATTCATTGTAAATAGGAGAAAACTTCCCCTACTTCTTGGTTAAAGTATGCAGTCCTGTCTGTGAGCACTTGATATGCCATCTGCATCACTGTGACTATAATCTTTACATATGGACCATGACCACCACATTTGACCTTTCTTTTATAACTAACTGATTAGTAATTTTTATTTGATGTGCATTGGTGTTTGGCCCATTTCTACATCTGGGTGAAGGTGTCAGATGCTCTGGAACTGGGGTTACAGACAGTTTTGAGCTGCTATGTGTGTTCTGGGAATTAAACCCAGATCAATCAGCACTTTTAACATCTGAGCCATCAATCCAGCCCCAGTTGACCTTTCTTTCATACAGTTTAAGAAATTCAAAATGAAATTTAATATATGCAAATGTTGATAGCTCACTGTCAAGCRAATGTAAGAATAAATTAAAATAATTCAATCAGTGAGCATATTATTAAACCTATTTTCATGTTATATCAAGCGGCCAGCCTGGAGGAAACCGGAAGCACAYTGAGCAGGTAAGATGTTCACCTTTTTCAAGTTAGGCAATCTCACTCATCTGTGAGATCATTCACATGGTCCTAATCCAGGATGTTAAATCATGTAGAACTAGGCGAGATCAATTGTCACCAGAACCACTTGCTAAGCAAATGGTTTTTACCTAACACTCTGACTCATAGGTTCCTAGAGGAACTTAKGCCCTTTAACCCTGTTTCCTTACACAACTATTTGGAGTTAAGCATGGTGGAGCATAATTCTACACCAATCCTAGGGAGGTAGAGGGAGGAAAATCAGGATTTTTCTCCTTAGCTGCATGGCAAGTTCAAAGTCCAACAAAACTATAGGAAAATGACAAGATGACAGCTTTCGAGATAAACTAAGTAGTAAGCTTTATTATGTTTCAAATAAACTATAATTTTGAGAATATTTTTGATTTTCAGAAAAATTAAGGTGTTAATCCATAGCCTTTTAATATACTCCATACTCATTTTAATATGCGCCACACTCATGACCTATTGCTATGGTTATGGGACATTTGGCATGATTAGTCAATGTTTAATGCGTTACTAAGATTCGTGGGTTATTTCTATTCACTGGATTACAGTGTATGTGCTTTTCCTCTTCTATGGTTGTATCTAACTTGCCTCTGTTCTCTTGGTGTTCTGGTGCCTGTGGCAAATTTTTTATTTTCCTTCTTGATAACAGCATCAGATGAGGATTAATAACTTCTTATCCTTTGTGGATACATTTAAATTTCAATGTGCGATGTTTTCCTCATGACTAGATCAGTGATCGACAATCACAGAATTAAGAATAAATAATATACCCAAAGCAAAATACCATTTCATCATCCAATATCTAGAGTATAAACTATTAGTATTTATAGGTTCTGAAATCCTGCTTGTCCAGTTGCAGAGGTATTTGTGAGATTTCTTTTTTTATTAGATATATTTTTTATTTACATTTCAT
>BDUI01021992.1:7570-19130 GCA_002335545.1 Apodemus speciosus
GAATAATGCACTGTAGCGTTGTAAAAGTGATGTTTTCCTGAAGGCAGTGTTGGTCACAAGAGTATAAATTGCAGTTTTTACATGAATCAAGAACTGTAGGATGTTACCTTTTCATCTAGCAACCCTCCCAGAGGGATAGCCTAAGAGTCACATATGGAGACAAGCAAAAGAGCCACAGCCAGCAGAGGACACCTGAGCCTTACCTGTGAGGACAGAAGTTGGAGATAATGTTGACATCCAGCATTGAGTGATGGCTAAGCCCATTCCTGGGCACAGCCATTGAAGGGGAAAGCAGTTCCTGTGACTGTTTCGATGCCATAGACAGATTTTTGTCCCTGCACAGCAAACCACTAGATTTCCAAGCTGAAGAATAAAAGCACAGTGTTTAATACTTGCCCCATCCCTGGAACTGTTTCTTTCTCCTTCCTTTGATCCAGGTTCTAGGAATTCGAGTAATTAGGTGGTTTTTACAAGTACGATGAGGCTGCATGGTATACAATAATTCATGATTTAGACTCAAAAAACTTAGTTATTTTAGTGCCCCTAAAGCTGTATATATCAAAAAAGCATAATAATGAAAATAGAATACAGTTTTATTTGTAAAGGTTTATTTATATAAAAAAAAGTAGCTATTGATGTGTATCCTAAATTATCCACACTGATTTTTACCATTTACAGTGGTATAATTACCTTATTTTTTAAGATTCCCACATTTATTCAGGTACATATAGATTTTCTATCATATTACATTTATCGTGAGTATAACTGTATTAAAATTACAAAAAAATTAAATCACAGTGTGACAGCACTAGGTTAACTATAAAAAAATATTAATGGTCAATGTTTTTAAATGTGTAAAGTAAGGTCCTTTGGTAAAATAAATGAGTATTTTCTCCAAAAAGACAGGGGGAAGGGGGTGGGGGTATAGCCCAGTTGGTAGAATGATTGCCTAGCATGTAACAAGCCCTGGGTTTGATCTTCAGCACCACATAAACCAGGTGAAATAGTACAGGTCTGTAATCCCTGAATGAGGGAGGTAGAGGGAGGAAGATCAGAAATTCAGGGTCATCCTCAGCTACATAGTAAATCTGATGCTAGCCTGGGCTACATAAAGACCCTGTCTCAAAGACAGAGAGAAAGAAGAAACTCAAGGAGTGAGAAGGAAAGAAGAAGAAAAAGAAGAGATGGATAAAGTAGATGGATAGATAGACAGACAGACAGACAGATAGACAGATCGACAGACAGACAGACAGACAGGCAGACAGACAGACAGATAGATAGAATCATTGGGACTGATATAACTGAAGAATTGTTGAACCATAAGGATGGGAAATGGGCTTGTGAGTGAGGAACGTTTGATGTGGCAGCAAGAGTTGAGTTTTGTATTTCTTTTCCAGTGCGGTGACTCAGTTCCCCACCCCAAGGTCTCTGTAACAATGCACTATTTTGATAACCCCTTTGATTACCCCCATTTGATAACCCCCATTCATGAACTCTTTATATCCATGGTTGTCTACCTCCTCACAGCTCTCCAGGTGCCTCACTCATGCTGATGAATTTATCAAGAGTTTTAATTTCAAAGCTAAAATGACCTAATCAAATCTTTTCTTGGCAGTTCAGTTTTCTTAGAAGTTTAGATCCAGGCCTAGGGAGGGCGTTAGAATAAGGTAAAAGAGTCCTCTGTTACTGGCAAAATAACCTTTGGGTTCTCAAGATTCATCCCACCATATAACATTCCTAAAAGGCGAAAGGAATCATGCATTTGTGGATGATCAATAGAATAAGAGACTCACCTGTCTGGACGACATTAAAGACAACATACCATTTAACTTATGATTTTTACTGCCTGAGCAATATACTGAAGAAATGTTTTCGGGAACTGATGTTTTATTTCCATAGATTCTTGTTTTTGAGTGTGTGTGGTATGTATTACCATGGGTTTGGAGGGACATGTGTGTGTGAGTGTGGAGGTTCAAAGCTGACACTGGGTGTCTTCCTTGACTGCTTCTCACTTTATCCCCTGAGGCAAGCCTTTACTAAATTCAGAGATCACTGATTCCGGCCAGTCCTGAGGACTTCTGTCTCTGCCTCCCGAGGGCTTGCGTTACAGACAGGCACCACGCCTGACAAGCAAATGCTCATTCTGAGGATCCAAATTCTGCTCCTCACGCTTGTGTGGCAAGTGATTTACCCACTGATCCACCCTCACCAACTCCCCCATTTCCATAGATTCTAACAAAACTCTTGGCCCAGAAGAATCTGCCAAGAACTACTTACCAAAGTAGTTTGATATTCCTAGCAGTATGCTTGGAAGAATCGGTGTGGGGTCTGGGAGCACCTCAGGGTCCTCAGGGCTTTTCTGACCTCTCCAAAGGAACATGAAATCCTGAACTACAAAGATAAATTTATCCTGGWTGACAGGAGAAGAGAATGCAAAGCGAGAGACGTTTCAACTTCTTTGTTTTATTTTGAATAAAGTATCCATGGAGAAAAAACTGGTCCTAGCATGGGACAGAGAGGAGGCCTTATATTTCTTCTGGTTCTGTCTTCATGGAAATAAAGTAACTCTGGCCAAAGGGTTCTTATCTCTACTAAGAAATCTGTGACACTACAGAGATGGAACTAGAGGAAACATGTATTGGCTTGATAGTGCTGCTGTAACAAAATACCACTGGTGGGGTCACTGTTTGARCTACTGAAATTTACTTTCTCAGAATGGAGATAAGAAGGTCAAGATTGGCAAGGCCAGTAGGGCTCAGGGTTGGACCTCATGAGGGGTAGCAAGAGAATGAAGGAAACACAGATGTACAGACAGACAGACAAGACAGACAAGACAGACAGACTGACCCAGAAACATGGAAAAGCTGGAATGGTGGTCTTGGCTCTCTGATGGAGAAGTATGTTTGTTATGCACAGGCAGAGTTGTTGCATGCAGCCGAACACAGAGGCATGGTTATTACATACAGATAAATAAGTAGGTGAGGTTGATGGTATACAGTTGGATCAAGAAGACAGGTTTAGTGAATTTCAGTAGGAATGGGCTCTGTAGAGAATTGTCTTCAGGATGCATATATCTGGGCTGGAAGAGGTAGGGAATGGTGGACATTTTCTGTACACACCATCAACATCCACACTTGAACCAAGAAGGAAGACTTTGCCATTTCCCTTAGCCTAGCTGTGGAAAGGCTTTGCCATTTTTCCATGGGTGTGAGGCCTTGGCATCCTTGATACGGCCATGGCAATGCCGACAGAACAGTCACTCAGGGCTTCCTATACTCCCCTTATCAGATGTAAACACAGGCAGGACCACAAGAGAGGCTCTGTCTGGGGGCTTCCTGAGGCTTGTAAATGGCGAATGGCATCTTCTACTGCCTCCACTTTGTTCCCTCTTTGCACAAGTCTGTATCCAACTTATGTCTTTGTTAGGACAGCCATTTCAGATTAGGGGCTATTCTAATGACTTTAATGTAAACTTCCTACCACCAAAGATAGCTGCATTATGAGGTACCAGAGATTAGGAGTTTACCATGTAAGTTTTGAGGAAACATTGTTATCCATAATACCTGTAAGGGTTGGGGCAGCTCCTCAGAGTTGACACAGGACACACCAAACACCAAATTCCCAGCACAAAGGAGGCTTATTATCCTAGGTGGGATAAACGGGTGCATGGGGACTGCTTCTGGATAGAGCAAAGGCAGAGAGCAGGCAGCAGCAGCAAGTGATGTTTTGCAGGAATGAGGGTCTTTAAGGAGAAAAGGGGGAGTCTGTGCTAGGATGAGCTGGCAAGTCCTTATTGGACAGGTTAGCCACTGTAGGCAAATAATGAATTTTGATTGCTGGAGCCTGGTGTTTTGATTACTGGACCTTGGTGACCAGTCTCAGGATTGAGTCAATGGCCAAATGGTGAACGGACTCAGGGGCTAGTTTTAGTAATATAATCTAAGGATTAATCAAGGGAGAAAGAAGCCGGGTGGGCACAACCTGATAGTGCCATGTTTACCATGCTTGGGAGTGTTAGCCCTTCAATAACATGTATTTATTTCTGACTGATAAGTTGGCACCAGAATTACATCCTAACACTTAGTATCTATAGGTCCAGGGCCCTCAATTCCTACCCATAGAAGAGAGATGGAAAACATCATCCAGTAAACATCGCCATGCAATGAGATCAACACACGAGGTCCCAAGTGAGCCTACTCAGTTGCAGCCAGATCTCCTAAATGGAAGAGAAAGCAAAGTCCTGGGTGAGTCTAGACAGGCTGACACTATGAAGCTGGGCAGTTTGGCTGTGGTGGAGCCATTAATTATAGTGTGTCCTGATCGTGTTTATTTGTTTAAACTCTTCTTGGTGTTACAAAAACACATCTGTTGGGCACTAAACACCCGAATGTGAATGTTCCTGCAGCTATATTCATCTTACCATTGCTGTGGCTACAGGTCTATGGTAAGGACACTTGGCCAGATAAACAGGAAGATAGGGGGAGGTGTGCCACGTCTCACTGGGAAGGGACCCTGGTAGATGTGGGCTCAGCTAGGTCCCATAGAACGTGATCTTCCTGACACAGTTGTGGGGTAAGTTAAGTGGTCCCCGAGACAAACTGGCATCTCTCCTATGATCAGCCAGACAGTTTACAGGTTAAACTGATGAACTGGCAGAGAAAGAGATGAATGCTAAAGAGGTAGATAAACTTTCAACTTTTTCCTAAGTGTCTTTGTCCCTGCCCCAGACTGTGATCAGATAGAGCAGAGAATTGTTGAGTAAACTCTGTATTCATGTATGAGCTGGTTCACAAAGTTCTTAAACTTGGATTATCCTAGTATTTCGGGCACAGTGGAAATGAACTACAGAGCCCTCAGTGTTTTAGAAAAGAAGCTCCCTCTCAACTTTGTCAAGAATTCTACTCTCTTCTGTTTTCCTCCATAGTCATTGGGTCATACTCAGCCTCAGTGAATTTCAATGTAGTATTTTACATGCAGAAAGCTACTGAGCAGGAAGAGATCTGGGTTTTTTTTAAAGACTTATTTTTATTTAAAATTTGTGTCTATGTGTACATCTCTGTGTGGGTATGTGCATGTGTAAGTGTAGGTAACTGTGGGATCCACAAGAGGGCGTCAGATCCCTTGGCCCTGGAGTTAAAGGAAGTTGTGTACTGCCTGATGTGAGTGCTGAGAACCAGACTCAGRTTCTCAGCAAGAGAGCAGTGAAGCTCTTAACAGCTGATCAATCTCTCCCGTCCCAGGAGTGAGAAGTTTAAGTAAATGGGTTTAGACCTATGTGGYCCATGTGATAGCCACAAGCTCAGGGGCTAGAGAGAGTGAGGAAATTCAGTTTTTGAGTTTTAATAGGCAAGGTCCAATATTCTTTAATCACAATGTTCTTAGCCAGCTGTGTCTAATGACTCTCATGTAGAATGGCACTTATTCAGAGCATCTTGTCATTTTGGAATGTTCCATTGGAAATATAAACAATTTGGTACAGATATTTTCAGAACACTTCCACACCAAGACATTTCATAGGGGCTGAAGAGATGGTTCAAATTTGGTAAAGTGCTTGGTGTACAACCTGAGAACCTGGGTCTGGGTCCAGGTCCCCATAACTTAAAACCCTGGGTGCAATAGTTGCATTTCTAGAATTCCAGTGCTGGAGGGTGGAGAAGACAGGTAGGTTTCTGGAGCTCATTGGCCAATCATGCTAGTTGAGTTGATGATCTCTGGGTTTACTGAAAGAATTTGTCTCGAAGAAATAAGATGGAGAGATATTGAGGAAGACAAGCAATGCTAACCTCAGTCTTCCACATGCATGCATACATGTACATGTGTACCTCTACCCACATGCACACCCATGTGAACACACACACACACACACACACACACACACACCCTTTTTTTTTAAATAGTCTGATGTCTCACACCTAAGTGCCAGTGAAGATTGCTAGTTTATATAAGAGACTGGACACAACATCTTAGATTATACAAACTACCCATCCGAGCATTAATTTACTCTATAATGCAATCTCCCTAGTCTGTCTGTGGTGAGTTTCACAATTCTAACAATGGAAATTACCTTCTCTGGCAGGGACTTTTATCAACCAACTTCCTGTGGTCCAAAATGGCTGGAATAATTCAGTATGTGGACTGTAGAAAAGCTAATTTTACTTTGCAAATATGAAAGAATTCTATACACACAAATGCCTTTATAGGTGAGTCACACAATTTCCCTCAAAATGCTGAAGAGCAAGAATAAATGCCAAATGTGAACCCAAATGTCAGAAGATGAGGCCTCCCCCTGCCATCTGCCCACTTGTCCCCCAGTTTCCTTGTGTGTGCTACTGATAATGAAAATGTTTGGATCTAGTAACACAGCCAAACAGATGACTTCTTACTAATGACAGTCTTACAGATTTCTCAATGACTTTATTTTCTCTCAAAAACCCTTTAAAATGGAAGGGACAACAAGATGGTTTCCAGGATAAAGGCACTTGCCACCAACCTGATGACCTGATTTGATCTCTGAAACCCACACGGTAGAAGAAGGAAACCAAAACTCACATTGTCTTCTGACCTCTTGACCTCCACACTCAACCTATAGCATTTATGTTCCCATCTCTCCCCCACCTCTTCCTCCCCTCCTCCACCTTTTCCTCCCCTCCCCCACTTCTTCCTCCCCTCCCTCTGTCTTTCTGTGTGTCTCATTCTCTCTCTCTCTCTCTCTCTCTCTCTCTCTCTCTCTCTCTCTCTCTCACACACACACACACACACACAGTCAATTCTTTTTAAGTTTTACAATTGAAAACCAAGTGAATTTTCCAAATCAAAACTTAAGCCTGTCTTTTATAATTCATGTAACTGCAGCTAGAATTATTCCCAAGGCATGTCTGCTCAAGCAATGTCTGTCATTGACAGCCCCATCGACCTGATCAGAACATGGCGGTGCCAAGCTGTGCTGAATTGTGACCTCAGAAATCCTCCATGTGCCTCACATCTCTTGACAGATCTCCACCTTGGCAGCCCCTGCCACTTCTGCTGTGGGCAGACCTTTGTTGTAGGAGAGTGCTTTCACAGCCTATGTCTTCTCTCTTCTTGTGCACCCGAGTTTACTTTTGAAGACAGAAGTTTGAGTAAGTGATCATTCTACTAAAATTTGAGATACTGTCACTAGATAAAGCACACAGACTTTCACTTGTAAGTTTTACATTTTTTAAGATGAGGATATGGCCTAAAACATTTGAACTTGGACTCCCATTGTCTTGTTCTTTCTACTGCAGGGTTTTCAGCTTCCACTGAGGCAGGTTAGCCAAGTACATAGATCCTGCGTGCTTTCCTGGTGTTTGTCCTTACTCCTAGTGCTGACRACAGTAGCAAAACTCCATTTGAAACTGTACATAGTGACCGGAAGCAGGATGATCCCTTGAGTTCAGGAATTCYAGGACATACTAAGATCCCTAAAGAGATCCAGTTTAAAAAATGCAAATAGGTTGACTAAGGATGCTATGATGTGGTCTTCATGAGTATAGTAGCAACACGAAGAGAGGTTCAAACAGCAGCATGCATATGTTAAGCAATGTTTACTGGAGTTTCATATATGTCCACTCGCATTGAACTCACAACAACTCGTCAGTACTAAGCTAGACCTCTCCCCACTCAGGTATGCTGGCATAGTGGCTCTGCAGCCATCCTGTAGTGTATTTTATCTTARCTTTTCAAAGAATGACACTCAGACCCAGAAATAGAGGTCACCTCTCCTGGAAGTGGTGCAGCTTGGATTTAATCACAGGATGTGAGGCCACAGTGTCCCTGTTTTTAACTGCTTGGTTTTAGGGCAGACTCCTAACACTTTCACTCTGTCATGGAGCATGAATAGATTCATGGTTAGACCTGTCCCTTCTTCTCTGAATTTTCCATGGGGCCCTTTTCTAAAACCCGCATCTTGTTTGATGCCTGAGAGCTGTGACTACAGAAAGAATGAAAGGTCTACAACTAGACAGCATCGATGAGACATTTGCTCAGACCTGTGGTGCATTCTGTGTTGAACAAAGTCCCATCTGAATAACTCCGTTCTCTCTCTTTCCCAGGCTGGAAGAGCCTTGTTGTTATGTAGCAGTGACCTGTGTGTTTGCTGTGATGGTGAAAGATGCCACACCTGGTACTTTTCCAGCATGCCTGCTCAGAAACACCTCCCCACAAGCATTCCTGTCTGCGTTGCTGCTTCAGAGGTTTAAAATTCAAGAGGCCTCACTCTGTCTAAYAAGCCTCAGTCTGCCATGTGGCTGCTGGATGGTGCTGGGGTACACATAATATATAAGCCGACTCCGTGTCTTCAAGCTCTTGGCTACTGGGAAGATGACACAAATGATTAGAATCACTATAATGAGGAAAGTGATGGAGATGAAGTGAGGAAGGGACAAAGCGAAAGGGTTGTTTAGTTAAATCTAAGTGTGTGTGTGTGTGGGGGGGTGGGAAGCAGGAAGGAGCTATAAGCAGGGACCTGAAGGCTGAATAGGAATTACCTCAGTAATGAAGCAGGAAAAGATGTCACAGGCTCCTCCAACCTGCAGGCAGGACCTGGCAAAGCCGGGACACCTCCTGGGTGTTGATATCAATAAGAGCAGTGACTTGGGCGCCATCTTGGTTCTTCGGTCTTCCCACAGCCCAACCCAATGCACTCTTTGCCTAAATGGCTCTGAGGATCCTATTTCCACACTGTTTCTGCCATTTACTGCTGGTCCTTGCCTGGATTTGGCAGTTGGCCATACAACTGACTTCTTCTCCAGGCTTGCTCTGCCCATCACCATTGATCTTCCCCCACCCCCCAAGCCTGTCCTCCACACTACAGCCTGAACACCTTCTGAACCACGAGGCAGAACACGTAGAGAGAACATTTTAAAGACTCTGCATTGCCTCAGAAAATCCAACTTTTTATGTGACGAGACAAAGGCTTGTTTTTCCAGCATCTTCTTTTCTCATTCTATCCTCAGATGCTGTGACACTAAACTTTCAGTTCCTTGAATACATCCTGTTTTGTTTCTTGGCCCCTGTATTTTCCCTACTTTGCTTAAATAACGATTACTCATCCCACAAGTCTTGTTTAAATATGGCTTCCTTCAACAAGTCTTTTATGGTCAAGGTTAAAAATTTCTCTTATGTGCTCCCAAGACATTTTGATAATTATACTATATGGTAAGTGGCTGTCTGCTTGTGCGACAGTAGGTTAAAGTAGGAATGAGAGAGAGAGAGAGAGAGAGAGAGAGAGAGAGAGAGAGAGAGAGAGAGAGAGAGGGAGAGAGAGAATTTGAAAGAATTCTATTAGCTAAAACGAGCTGGGTAAGTAAAGCAAACCTGACCTAGTGGGGAAATTACTTGAGAAGTGTTCTCAGAGAAGCAGCTGGGGAGGGTGATATTTTTTGAGGTGCAGAGAGTGAAATTTTTATCCTTTTCTAAGAAGTCTAAAAGTTAGAGGCCATGGTAGTGGCCGTCTGTCCAGTGGCAGAGCTGAGACAGAGTGGCACACTGTGAAAACATAGTTTGTTTTCATTGACAACAGGACCAAGTGTATCCCAGGGACAAGTTGTGGGTGACCAGAGAAGAGACAGTCTGAGGACAAACGTCAAAGGGACCTGGTCCAAGAAGGCGCCTCATGAGGCAGGCTGGCCAGAAGAAAGAAAATTGCAGAAGTTGATTGGTGGGGGAAGCGCTTTAAGCCTTCAGCTGGGGAAAGGCATCTTCAGTCCTAAGTTTCTAGAGAGAAGCCTTCAAGGAGTCATTAAAATATCCCATGAAGTAATTGGCCTTGGACATTTTTACCAAACACAGAGCATTCACTCAGATCTTAACTTCAGTAGTAAAATCAGAACTCCTCCTGTTCTTTATCATTCCTTACTTAACCCGTCCTCCAGCACTTCCCCTCATCCTTCTGTCACATGACATTTCTGATAGCACTGGACAAGGAAGGAAAAACACTTAAATGAAAAACATTTAAAGTCATGTAAGTGTAAGCAAAGAAATTAGGAGAGAGACTAGCCTGACATCTCTAGAAATGAAGAAAAGAAAAACGGGATAGTCACCCAATGGTTTTAAGGTCTTTATTTATTTATTTTTTATTTTGGTAACTTAATTGTTGTGTGTATATGTGCAGAGTCTTTGTTTGAAATTTTCCGACCTTTGAATCTTAGTCAAAGTCTTCAATTGGCTTGGAAATTTCTCATTGCGATTTAGATGATTCTTATCTAGCTTCCTTCCTTCTGGAACCCCAATTATACATATATTAGACCATTTGGTTGTGTTCCATGTATCCGTTGTGTTCTATTTTTATTTTCTCATATTCTGGTTCTATTTTCAAATGATATTTCTTCTATGTTTCTCACTTTTGAAGTTTTTTTTATTATTATTATTGAATTGGCTTTAGGTTAACTGTGTCAGACTTGTAACTGGTGCTCAGTAAATACTTGCTGAATAAGCAAAGGTCAGAAGAACAAAGACAAAAATAGCACAGAGTGTGAAGGCATTATACATTCTATGTGTGCCCAGACTAGACTTTTAAATGCAGGGTATACAGTGATAAAAGACGAGACTAAAGACACACACCGAATAATGAAGGAGCGAGGAGCTCAGGATGCAAACATCACGAAGGACGCATGTGATCAATAGATGAACCCGGGAAGGTGGGTCCCATGGGGGAAAGCAGAGCTTGAAGAAAATTATTTTTACACTACAGATACCAAAGGGCAAGAGGATTTCAAGGAAGAGAAGGGGAAATCTGGGTTCTGGGAAAATGTCAACTCAGGTGATTTCTTTTCATATCTGCTTGCTTCTGTCTTAAATAACACAGAAGATATATGATTGCRCAAGGCTTGCCTACAGCTTCTGTATCTGATGAGACAACATGGAAACAGAAGAGCACAGACTGACTCCTAGACAAGATTGTTTGCAGCCATGGGYGGGCCTCTGTGTTAAATGACCATGCAGAAGAAGGGCGTGGCTCAGCATGAAGGGGCACATGCCACCAAGCCTGACACTCCTGCTTGATGTGCAGAACTCATGTGGTGGAAAGAGGGAACCGATTCCTGCGAAGCAGTCCTCTGAGCCACACACATGCTCTGTGGCATACAAACATACAAACAATGTAAAGAACAGACTACATAAAATCTGAAAAGAGAGGCAATTCCATATTTTACTGAGGGTTGACACCATATAACTTAAGAGATGTGTGGACTCTATTGGAAATTCCCAGCACTGGCAGAACCTCACTGGCTTGCCTTAAGTTGCTCTCTTGTAGAGGAAACACTTTCCTTATCTTGTTCATAAGTGCCTACCGTTGCCCAAGATGCATCCAGTCACCRGACATAATCAGGTACAACAGACAATCACACTAGTGAACTCTGAGAGAGTGGGACCAAAAAGCTGAGGAAATGCGAGAGCCATCTAGAGCAAGACTGAGGCAGAGACATGTCCAAATCCCCAGAATCTCATCCTGAGACTGGCAGGAGTAGGACTGTTTCCTCCTGCTCTGAGCCTCCATATTCTGGCACATGTAGCCTTGAGACTCTCACCTCTGCTATCTTTG
>BDUI01022007.1:28587-38887 GCA_002335545.1 Apodemus speciosus
TGGCTGTTGGGACAGATCTTCTAACTGAGACAACAGACAGTAGTTACTTGCCTTTGCTCTCCAAGTATTTCCTGGTAGAGGGAATTGTCAATGATCATTCTTTGTTGGTCACATCTGCTAAAGGAAACCATCCTGACATTTTATAGGAACTCCTTGTTCCAGGACTTTACGATAATTGTAGAAAAGAATTTGATGAATAGGYGCACATATTCACAAAACACCAGAGTTAATATTAACAGGAGATTAGTTTGGCATTACCAGTTATTACTGAAGAAGCAGTTGGACCTGTGTCAGCTTCAAGATTTGGGCAATGTGCCAATCAAGATAACTCAGAACTACTTAAAATTTTAAAATAGGATGAATTTTATTTTGTCCAGAAAAAAAGGGGGGATGTCAAAAAGTCTTAAAGAAATAACCACRTTCTTGACTCTTGCTGCATAAGACTGTATCATTTTATTCAGGACATTTCTATGAGGATGGGTAGGGGGACAAAAATGTATTACGAACAAGGATKCAGAATCTTGGGTCATGCATAAAAGGGAGACATTTGCTATATGGAGCCTTAACCACATTCATACCAGTTCCTGTGTGTCCTGTGGACCTCTCTGCCAGTCTGAATCATCACAATGCCAAATAGTGCAAAATACTGCTTGTGTTCCATTTTTGTCAGATACGAGCCGCTCTGCAGTCTTTTTTATCCCTTCTAGGAGAGAAACTAACCTGTCATATGAGAATTGCTGTGGCTCTATTCATGCATGGCAGATTCCCTGACTTGATAACATGACGTGTTGTATCCGATGCGGAAGGCTTAGCTTTTCAGTGAGAGGGGGAGCGATTCACAGCTGAGCTGTTTGCTTCCAGACTTGTCAGACACGGTGAGCCACTCAAGTAGACAGCTTCCTGCAGAGTCCTGCAAGCAGCTGGGCCCAGGCTGTGGCGTGATGGGCACAGGCAAGGAGCACCTGGGCTTCCAGGGATCCAGGCTTACCGCTGCAGGKGAACTCCTTCAGCACTGCAATTATGATCAATAGCAACTTAGGAAACACTGTTTACCTAATAGTTTGGCCCTCTAACCCTTGAAAGCACAGGACATCAAGGAGGCTTTCTTCATTTCAATATGGGAATAGGGAAAACTGTTACCTTGACATGTCTGTGTTACTATGTTTAGGAAAATAAAAATTTGGGGGAGGGGGATTGTTTAATTTTGTTTTTCAGACATGGCTTCTCTGTGGAGTCCTTGAACTCCCGCTGTAGCCCAGGCTGGCCTTGAACTCACAGAGATCCACCTGTATCTGCCCCCTGAGTGCTGGAATTAAAGGCAGCATCACTGCCCTGCAAAATAAGTTATTTTTAAATAAGCACATTTTTGTCAAAAAAAAAATCAAGATGCCAGACAATGTAGATTGTACATGAACCAATGCATTTAGCCTACTAATATACAAGTTATAGCCAGAGGTTTATGAAGCATAAATGAACATATCATATAAAACTATTTTATTTTTAAAAACATCACCACAAATGCAGAGACCTTTTAAAAGAAAAWTTCTGTTTGCTGATATATGCAATTTCTTGTCATTAAAGTGGTGAAGATAGAAAAGTCATCTTTTTGGAATTAATATTAAGATTAATTTGTCTGCCAAGGTAGTTGGATGGTCTTCTGCTTAGTAATTCTAAGCAACTGAAGTTATGCCAACAGACATAATTTTCAGACATAACTTTCATTTTCAGAATGAAAATGAAGGCTGACAGCTACATTAATGCTGGGATACCAGGAGAACACATGTATTACAGCTTAGTGAGAGAYTTTACTACACCATAGCTCTGAGTCTAAGTGAAAATCAAATATCATTAACACAGATCTCCTATGCATCATGTAAACACTCTGTTAATTGTAAGCACTGTTTGGACATATACATTTCATTTAAATGTACATCTTGGAGCAAATAATTTTTGATCAAATTCTGTGCAAAAAAAGCCTCTGATTTAAAAATATAAGTGATTTTTTTTCCATATGCTCAAATTGTTTTTAACAAATAATAGGTGAAAGGCGAATTGAAAGGCATTGGTCATTCTCTGACTTGGTTCTCCCTTCTTTACGGAGTTACTACTGTGTACAGGCATTGTTTCTGACTACTGAGATATCGCATGTCATGTAAGCATATGGGCAAAAGAGACACGCATGTGGCATACGCACATTTGAAGCACCTCAACAGGAAACCAGTGTTTGGGGAGGGCATGGCGAGGCTCCTGAGAAACATGAGGTGACGCCCGTTCCATTAGGGCAACCACAGGTACACTGCTCACGGCACTATCGCCTTGGCTGTTTTAAATTTAGCTTGCAAAGAGAGGAGGGCTAGCATTCACACTTTGATGTGTGACTCACCCTCCCTCCCCACCATAAAGGAATAAACACACACACACACACACACACACACACACACACACACACTTAAATAAATACTCAGATATGTAGGCTAAACAGCCTGAGTGCTTCTGAAGTATGTAGGGAAAAGGTCCAAACAAATTACAAATATGGTATGCCCATCTCCACACGCGACCAGGTTAGGCACAGAACAAGGATGGAAGATCTGAGTAGGTTTGCTGGGGGGCTGCCAGATGTGTTACTTTTTATTTGTTCCCTTTGAGTAGGAAACGTATAAGATGCTGGGAGGCTGACCTAACTTTTGCAACAAAGTATTTGACTTGATGGAGACATGCACCTTGCTTCTCTCTTCCCAACATTCTGTCTATTAAATTCTTTGTTCTGCCCGACAGCATGTGAAGCCGTGCTGTTTGAGCCAGCTCCCTTCCCACGCATATTGATTTCGCAGAAGTCTTGGGATATGCTCTCACACTGYTTCACTTAAGAATCCTTATTAATCATTTAAAGCAGTGATTCTCAACCTCCATCCTGCTGCTGTGAGGCTTTAATGCAGTTCCTCATGTTGGGGTGACACGCAACCATAAAATTATTTTTGTTGCTACTTCRGACTTATGATTTCGCTACTGTCATGAATCATAATGTAAATGTCTGGTTTCCTATGRTCTTAGGTGACCCCTGTGTTAGGGTCATTTGACCCCCAAAGAAGTCAAGACCCACAGATTGAGAATCACTGATTTAAAGAGCTTAGGCTCTGGGCCCTATTGCACTTCCATTGTTTGAGCTGTTTCTCCCACTCCAGAGTACTGGGATTAAAGGTGTGTACCACCACTGCCTGGCTGTTCTATGTTTATTTTCTTTTAAGGGCAAAGAGAAACAAAACAGAATTAACCAGTATGAACTTAGTCTCCTATGTTCAGTATGACCACAGTATCCTAAATTACTGGGCGTATTTTTTAAAATGTATACGAATGGGGGTGGGGGTGAAGGCTCAGTRGGAAAGAGCACTGATTGTGACAGGCTGATGCCTGGAACCTACGCAGAACAGCCTTTGACATGTGCAATCCCAGCCAAAGTGGGATTGAGTGAACTGACCACAAGTTTGCCAACCAGTGATGCTGGCGTCCACCACGCAGCGGGAGAAACAAGGAAGACCCTGTCTCAACGAGGTGGGGACACAGCATTGGAAAGCTTYCCTTTGACCRCCACACATGCACCGTGGCATGTGCATACACACACGCCTGCATGGACATGCATGYGAACACATATATAAAATAAAATAAATATTAAAAAGTTAATAATCTATAAAAACTACATTTTGACTTGTCTTTGTTTCTGTTTTTTCTCTTGGAATAAGTTTTCTCTTAGCTCCCCAGACTGGCCTAGAACTCATGATCCTCCTGCCTCATCATCCTYAGCATTGAGATAACAAGYDTGGGCCACAACTTCTTACTCTACAGTTTATCTTATGTGCTAATGCAATTTCTTTTCCTAAGGGCATATGTACTTGCTATGAAGCCAACTAGAAAACAAACAAAAGAGGCCAAATGAGTTTATAGTTTGTTTTTTATCACATAACTTAAACTAGGCAGATGATTTGTTTTGATGTTTAAATTCCCTGGTTAGCTATTGTTTTGATTTGTTTTTGTCTTTTCAGATTTTCTTTGCCTCTAATAAAAGAGGGGGAAAATCTATATCAAAACATTGCTCCATAGGTGTTTAAAGATTCACTTAGCAGCACTGTAAAGAAAGTCATTTTGTGGTAGAGAGAGATATGGAAGAAATTGAAAGTGCTTGGAACAGAATCTCCATCGTGGTTGAATGTTCATGTTCCAACAACATCCCATGTGGGAACAGAACCTATAAAGTAGTGGTTCATGAGTTGGTGTCCTTGAATGTGAACCAGGCTGCCCTTGCGCATGCCTTTATGGAAGAATCTGTCACTTTGCTGTCTCTTCCTCCATGATCTCAGAAGACACAAGAGTTCAAGGTTTCATCTGGGAAACAGAAACCAGACCCTTACCAGACCCTACATTTGCCAGTGGTGTCTTGATCTCAGTCTTCCTAGCCTTATGAGCTATAATACATGAACTTCTGCCCTTGTAAGTGACCCCATCTCAGGTGTTTGTCGTGTCTGCATGAACAGACTGACAGAAAGAAGTGTGTTGGAACTCTGACTCTCTTGTCTGCTCCATGAGGTTGTATAAATCTAGGAGTCCAACACAAGATGTTTCTCCTCAATGTAAGGCTATTATAAGACCTTCTAAGAATAAAGGGAAACTGAGAATCTTCATAAATTTAAACCCTAAGCTGGATGTAAACTTATAGATAACGTGGAACTTTTGTGTTCAATGTAAGAGTGCTTTCCTCTTATCTTCATGTTTGTGCTGTGTGTCTTAGATACACCCCCTGTCCTTGGATGTTTGTCCCTTCTTCCTTTAAAAATGGTCCCACTTGTGACAATTATCTTGGGTTCTTTTATTTCATATCAATGCTGGACACACATGCAAATTGTTCCTTCTATTCAGACCTTATAACAGTAAAGTCCCATATTCAAGAGCCAGAAATGTCACCTTGTAACTGCCTGCAGTTACATCAATTGGGTTTCCTGGAAGGGAAGCTGGGGATGTATGGGAAGGCAGCAAAAAGAGATGGAAATGAAGACAACTCCTACTATTCAAGGCCTCAAAGTTTAATAGAGAACTCCAAATATATAAGCAGGGGAAAACCCCTCCCCCAAAGGCGGGAAGCTTCTCCTCAGAACCGGTTCAGTTGCTCTGCAGGTGGCTAGTATTTCTCAGGAAACTGCAAGTCCTTGAAGAACAATGGGCTTCACCTTGGTCTGAGCACTCCACCCTAGGTGGAGGGGATTATGGCTGACACAGGAGTTCCTGCTCAAAGGCTGGGAGAGGAACTTCACATTGRTCCATGTCAAGTTCCTGCCAGGTGGCATGGCACCYCAATAAGGCTCTCTACATCACCTATTACCACTTCCATAAGGGTGACATCCAGCAGGGCTCAGATGACAKATTTAACATGTCTAGAATATCAGCGTGGTAGTCAGTAAAGATGCCAGGCTTGGTATCTCRTATTTTAGTTTCAGCACTTGAGAGTGTGAAGCAGGAAGATGAAGATATCCAGGCCAGCTTGGGGTACATAGTGAGTTTGAGTCCACACTTGCCTCCACATGGGGAGATCCTACCTCAAAAAATGCAAAAGCAAAACTTTCCTAAATTAGTATCAGTAATAGTTGCCTCACAGGACTGTTCAAAGGATTAAACAATATAATGTATGTTACTGCAGTTTTGAAAACTGAAAGCAATATGCAAATAAAGCTGTATTGCCTCCAGACTGTTCATGAACTGACTACCACATGCCCTTGTCTAAACCTCATTTCCCACCAAGATTCTAGAAACATACCATGTCTAGGTGGGCTAAGGTCTGTGTCCAAACATGTGATGCTTATCTRTATTTTCATTCCTGCTTGTTCATCCTGTCTGCTCCCTTCCTCCCCCTCAAATCCTTCTAGATTGCCGGATGTTAAGTTCTCATGCAGCCGGAGCTCCTGCTCACAGGTATCCTGCCATGCTACACGGCTTGGATTGGAGTCAGATCAGACCCTGGGGCGGCCTCCCAGTAGACATGCAGTAAACAGGTGAGTTGGATTGGCTGTCAACCCTTTTTCTCTCCTCTGAATGCTCATGACATTATTTGGTGGTTTTACAAAGCAGAGGAAAATTCCCCTATGGTAACTGAGTATATGTGTCAATGTCACAGGACCACAAGAGTCCAGATATTTGGTAAAACATTGTTATTGATGTTCCTGGGARGGTGTTATAGGGGATAACATTAACATCTAAAGTGGTAAACTGAGGAAAGCAGACTGCCTTTCAAAACGTGAGTGTGCCTCTTCAGTTAGCTGAAGTCTTAAAGAAGAATCGTTGGCCTTGGGGGATACCATGGTTACTCTGGAMCTTTAGTTTCTTACCTGTCTCTGTAGATCTTGAAACTTTTCAGGCTCTATAATCACACATCATATGATGCCTTATTAAAAAAAAAAAACCTACTTATAAAATTATTTATGTAAATGAAACTGCATATAAAATAACATGCAGTTTTATAATTTTATATATACACACATCCTATCAGTCCTGTTAGTCTGCAAATACATTAGCAACTGTTCCTGCATTGGGCTATTTAAAAGGAGTTTCATGTCATGTTCTTAAAAAACACATGCTGGGGCTGGAGAGAYAGCACAGAAGTCAAGAATACTCACTGCTCACTGATTATGTGAGTTCAGTTCTCAGCACCCACRTGTGTCGATCACAACCACCTATAACTTCAGCACCAAAGGATCAAACACTGTCTTCAGGGCTCCAAGGGCAACTGCACTCATAGGAACATTCCCTCGCACAGACACACGTGTGTAAACATAATTTAAAATAATTAAATATACAGCCTGCTGCCAAGATGGGATGACTCATACCTGTACTCCTAGCACTTGGGAGGCTGAGGCAGAAGRATTATGATTTGAGGCCAGCTTGTACTACAGAGTGAGACCCTGTCTCAAAAGGCAAATGGAACCAACAGCCAAGCTAAATAATCTGGATATGTTCTAAGAACTTCTATGCAAAAGTTAATAATAATAATAATAATAATAATAATAATAATAATAAWAATAATAAAAATAGAGAAAAATGAACCAAAGAGGCAAAGAGTGGAAAGAAAACTTTGTAGTTAGAAGCTTTCACAAATAAGATAAACTTTCAGGAAAACACAAGAGACCCTAAAACAATCTACCAGAAAATTGTATGATGTCATGAATCAAAATATTATGTCACTTACATGAAAGAAAAACATCACTCGTCTAACACTGCGCAGCGCCCAGGTGATGAAGAGACATCCATGGGTGAATACGATATATTATTCAAACCTCAGAAGACACAGTGACAGCATGGATGTGGTGTGTACTGGGAAACGAAGGCATCATGAGTTGTCTTAGAACACACACACTTCCTTCTCCCCGCACTGCAGTTTGCTGTGACCCTGGTCTGGGCATTACCTAAGTGGCATTATGTGCACATTTTGACATATTATATAACTAAAGTGAGGGCGGAAAGAGCACAGCGTCATTGAATGTGGTTTTCCTCGTGTCCCTGTGGTCCTGAACTTTGCAGGGACACCCCTCTTCACATTGCTCTCCACACTTTCCTTCTGCAGTTTTATCTCAGGACCGTGAGCTAAGCAATGGTCCCATAAAGCCAGCCGCTAGGTTTTTGATTTAAATAATGTCCAGCAYATGGTCAAAAGCAACACTTTTTATGGCTGAATAAATGGCAAAAAATAAAAGTGTGTGTGTGTGTGTGTGAAAAGCAGCTTTTAGAGGGTCCATTGGGAAGATCTGTACTACAGGATATGTTTTGAGCAAAATCATAATTTTTAAAAATGTTCTACCTTTTTAAGAGATTTTATGTTATGATGATCGTAAAGGGTTTACAGAAATACCCAAAGCAATAGACATTCTTCTGTCAGGGACAGATAAGGAAACGAGGTCGTTTCCCACTGGAGCAGTTGGTTCTCAACCTTCGGAATGCTGTAACCCTTCCTCATGTTGTGGTGACCCCGAACCATAAAATTATTTTCATTTCTACTTCATTATTATAGTTTTGCTACTATTTTGAATTGTAGCATAAACGTGTGCATTTTCAATGGTCTTACACGAATCTTATCATTTAAATTCTGAAAAGGATCATGACCCACAGGTTGAGAACCATAGCTCTGGAGACGTTTTACATTTTATTTGTGTGCTATATAGGATCAGGGCTTCCTGTTGACTTCTATTTTCCTTTTTCTTTCATTAAAAACAGGCTGACTTCCAGCTTATATCCCCCTGCCTCAGTCTTCTGAACTCTAGGGCTGTAGCTGAATGCCACAACCCTAGATCCTGTTAGCTTTTAAACATAGAGATTTCAGCGCCAGTGCGATCCTTCAGTGACGTTCTCAGCAATTACAATGCCAACACTTTACTAAAGGAGTCATGAACTTTCGTGGTTCTTCAAGAGAGCAGGAAGCTGAAGAGAGCTCAGGAGCCTCCCCTGGGTCTCACTAAATTATACAGTCTGGCCCCAAGTCCTGGTGTTACTGCAGAACCTCAGGGAGGCGGGATTGTAGATTTCAGTCACTGTGACTGGCTTACTCRACTTTTGTCTAAATTCAGAAGATTTATAGCATWTAATTTCTTTTCCGTTTTTAACCTAATAGGAAAAAGTAATTATTTTCCTATTTCAGAGTTATCAGACAAATGAAATTTGTCTTAGTAAATAACTGAAAATATATTTAATGATTAAACTATGTTAGAATTTTAAAAAGCTGGTGTTTCCTACTATCTTTTAAAGTCTTTTAAAACATATAACTCCTGAAAATTGAAAAGATAATAACTGCCCTTCTTTTAACTTATTTACATGTTTTTTACTTCTTCCTTTGTGTGTGTGAGGGGGGTCAGTTGTTTGTTTGAGACAGGGTTTCTCTATAGTCCTGGCTGTCCTGGAATTTGTTCTGAAGACCAGGCTGTCCTCGATCTCGAGATGCAAGAGATCCGCCTGCCTCTGCGTCCCAAGTGCTGGGATTAAAGGTGAATGTTCCACCACCAGGCATGTTTCTACTTCTTGACTGTCTGCCTGCTTCAGATCTTGTTTCCTTCCTATTTCATAGAATAAAATTCTCTTCTCTTTTGTTTCTCTTCCTCTTTTCTCTGGTCTCCATGTCATCGTTTGGGTTTTGTACAGTGGAAAGTTAGTTGTCATATTTGTATTCTGTATTCTCTCTGTTTTATTTTCTGTTCTCTGGTAAATTAATCAGCCAAAGCCTTGAGCAGAATAGGAGATCTACACATTACATCTTTCTTTTTTAAAAAAAATTTAGTTTTCTTGTCTTAATGTTCTGCCCTTCTCAATTGTGTTTTATTTTGATCTTTTGTCTGTTTGTTTGTTGTTTAAAGCAAGAATTATCGTGTAGACTAGGTTAGACTCATCTTCCTGTCTCTCTTTCTCTCAAGTACTGGGATTATAGACTGCCCACCTCTAAGTTATAGATACAGCAGCCTTATTAAATTCTTGGGATTTTTATCCTCAGCTTTCCCRTTTCCCCATTTTATGTGATAAAGAATGAGCTTTTGTTACTGTTTCTGTTGTTTTCTTTTGTTTACTGTTTTTCTTTTGTTTTGGTCTGGGATGGGGAAGGTAATAGGCTAATATGTATTTTTTTCTTTCTCCAGCTTTTTCTTTTAATTCTTTAATCTTTTTTATAGTCCATACTTTATCCCCCTACCCCCACCCCACTAAACCTCCCGACTCCCTGGGGCCCCAAGTCTCTCCAGAGTTAAGTGCATCTTTTCTGACTGTGTCCAAACTTGGCAGGTGTTAGAACCTGTTCTTCCCGTCATATTTCTTCATCTGTGTAACCTGCGCTGGTCTTTAGTGTTTACCTTCGATGTCCTCCGTTGTATATGTGTTGGGGACCTCATATCAGCAGGTGTGTGTTTCCTGGTTGGTGGTCCAGTGTCTGAGAGATCCAGGGGGGTTAGGTTAGTTGAGACTGCTGGTCTTCTATAGGGTCGCCCTCGTCCTCAGCTTCTTCCAGCCTTTCCCTAATTCAGCCACAGGGGTCAGCAGCTTCTGTCCATTGGGTGGATCTGACTCTTTCAGCTGCTCATTGGGCAGTCACGATAGACCCCTGTTTGTTAGCACACCATAGCATTAGTAATAGTCCTGAAACTTGCCACCCTCCTTGCCGCAGCCTCCCACAGGCTGGGCTTACAGTTCATCAACACACTTGGCTAAGAATAACCTCTTAGCCGGGCGGTGATGGCGCACGCCTGTAGTCCCAGCACTTGGGAGGCAGAGGCAGGCAGATTTCTGAGTT
>BDUI01022023.1:14881-25311 GCA_002335545.1 Apodemus speciosus
TACATCTTTTTCGTATCCAACTTATTTTCTTAATACAGCACAGAATGTCTTTTGCTTCCTTTAGTATCTAATCACTGACCCAGGAAACACAGCTTCTCCAACTTGAGAGTGATACTCAGACCACGCGAGCCAGAATTTAGTCTAAAAGTCAACCAGGTATTTCTCACCTACCTGTGTTGGGTCATCAAAGTCCACTGCAGCCACACTTGCCATATACTGWCCCATGGGGTACACTCTGCACTATTGCTAATGCCACAGACTGGTCCTGAAGCATCTTGGTTCACATTAAAGACTATTGTACATTATAGAAACATAATGGCTTAATTATAGAAATTATATAGAATTATAGGAAACAATACTTTTCTCCTGTCATTCCTCAGCACGCAAATGACAAGTTAGTTGATATTTTGATTGTATTGTGTTGGGATTTTGGGCTTTATTAATTATTGATTTTCAGGTTTTAGATGCATTCTTTTAATCCCAGCATTTGTGAAGGAGGGGCCCATGGATCTTTATGAGTTCTAGCCCAGCCAGATCTATGTAGTGAACTTCAGGTGGGCCAGGGCTACATGGTGAGATCATGTTAAAAATTACTGTTTGAGATGTCATTTTAAATTTCATTAAAACAAATTATTATTGAATTTTGGTTTAGATTATGACAGAAGTTTCAATGGTCTGAAATGGCCATTTTGTAATATAGATTTATGCCAAGGGATGGTTTCATCACTGATGATTATAAAATCAAAATATCAATCAACTCTGAAATATGTTGAAGGAACTCTGTGCCCACAAATATTAACTATTATGCCAAGCTTTAATTCTTTATTTAAAAATAAACAGGCACATCTAACTCACTAGTGTGAAATTTCATACTTTTAACAAATGGTAAGATTAAATGCATACAAAATAGTTCTAAAACAAATTTATGACCAGTGACGACTCTTTTGTGTATAGTTCACGTACCTAAAAATAGATTACACACACACACACACACACACACACACACACACACAAGCACGCACGCACGCACGCACGCACGCGCGCACACACACACACACAGACACACAGACACACAAAACCAAAGGGATCACGAGTGAAAAAACGTTAAAGTATCCATACTCCAAATTATTGCTCACTAAGTTTTCCACCTTGAGTTTCTGCCATTGCGAATTATCTCAGTAGCATAAGTTATGTGTTCACCATACCATCTGACTATTGTTATCTGCAGGACTGTAGTTATTTAATCGATGAATGATGGTCCTCAAATATCYATTTTCTGCCAACATCTGGAGTTAAGCACAGAAATTAGGCTGGTGTGGGATTGAGAAAGGTAGCCTCAATCTTCATATTACCATCAATTACCTTTACTTGCAAAATTTATAGTACCTGCCCTCTTAGTGTACCTGGGAGTTCACTGTATCATATTTTGACCCACAATCACATACAGTCAAAATAATCAACTTGGCAAATCAAACAAGATCTTCAGTAAGAAATTGCTGGCTGTAACAATAKCATTGCACATAATGTAGCTTTACATTTATTTTGGTTTAGAGAAGGTGCCATTACTGTGTTAGGACAGGTATCACCACTTGTAGGACTAGTGTGGAAAAAGCTATTAGACACACCTTCATTTAAATCTTAATGAGTTCCAGGTCATTTTACATACCCAACTTTATCTGTGCTTGTTCAGTCTCCTTTCCTCACATAATTTGAGTAGTTGCAGAACAGGGAGTGCAGAGATTGTTAAATTTTGCTTTTATATCTTAGGGCAATTCAGACCCTGGGATCTGGAAGTAGAGAGAGATGTATTTGAACTCAATCCAAATGATCTTTATTTTACTGTATTTCTTCTTTTCTTTTCTTTTCTTTTCTTTTCTTTTCTTTCCTTTATTTACGTTTCAAACATTATCCCCTTTCCCTGTTTCCCCTCTGCAAATCCCCTATCCCATCCCCCCTTACCCTGCTTGTATTAGGGTGCTCCCCACTCACCTTCCCACACCTGTCTTACTGCCCTAGCATTCTTCTAGATTGGGGCACCAAACCTTCACAGGACCAAGGGCCTCCTCTCTCATTGATTCCAGATAAAGCTCCTTCAGCTCCTTCAGTCCTTTCCCTAACTCCTACATTGGGGTCCCTGTACTCAGTCCAATAGTGGGCTGTGAGCTTCCCCATCTGTCTTGGTCAGGATCTGGCAGAGCCTCTCAGGACAGCTGTATTTGGTTCCTGTTAGCAAGTAAGTCTTGGCATCCACAATAGAGTCTGGATTTGGTATCTGCATGTGAGATGGATGCCCAAGTGAGGCAGTCTCTGGATGGCCCTTCCTTCAGTCTCTGCTCTACTCTTTGTCCCTGTATTTCTTTAGACAGGAACCATTCTGGGTTAAAACTTTGGAGATGGGCGGGTGGCCCCATCCCTCAACCAGTGGGCCACGCCTAACCTCTGGATATGGTCTCAACAGGTTCTCCCTCCCCTCTGTGGGGTATTTCAGCTAATGTCATCCCTGTGGGGTCCTGGGAAGCTCTTGCTTTCCCGGCATCTTGGACTTTCTGGTTGCTATCTCCAGTTCCCCATCCCCCATTGCTACACACCACTGTTCAATTTCCTGACCCTCTGTACATCTTCTCCCATACCTGATTCTTCCCCCTTTTTTCTCTCCCCATCTTCTCTTCCTCTCAAATCCCTCCCACCCTCTACTTCCCTGATTTTGTTCCCCATTTTAAGTAGGATTGAAGCATCCACTCTTTGGTCTTCCTTCCTCTTGAACTTCATGTGGTCCGTGAGTTGTATTGTGGGTATTCCACATTTTTTGCCTAACACCCACTTATCAGTGAGTACGTACCATGTATGTTCTTTTGTGACTGAGTTACCTCACTCAGGATGATATTTTCTAGTTCTATCCATTTGTCTGTGAATTTCATGAAGTCATTAGTTTTAATAGCTGTGTAGTATTCTGTTGTGTAGATGTACCACATTTTCTCTATCCATTCCTCTGTTGAGGGACATCTGGGTTGTTTCCAGCTTCTGGCTATTATAAATATGACTTCTATGAACATAGTGGAGCATGTGTCCTTTTTACATGTTGGAGCATCTTCTATGTATATGTGCAGGAGTGGTATAGTTGGGTCCTCAGGTAGTACTATGTCCAATTTTGTGAGGAACTGCCAGACTGATTTCTAGAGTGATTGTACCAGCTTGCAATCCCACCAACAAAGGAGAAGTGTTCCTCTTTCTCCACATCCTCACAATGCCATCATTATTAAAGACAGTTAACTTGTTTGAGATTCAATGTAACCATCAACAATGAGATAAATGTTATTTTAACACATAACCAGTGTATGCATAATGGCATGTAATTTTCATTGTGCATGCACTTTAAAAATCTCAAATTGGTACCTTTTTTTCAAGTAGGATTGAAATGAACACACAAAAACTAAATCTAAAGCAAATGTAAGCAAACAAGATTATGGTGGGCACCTCAGTGTTTGGGATGCAGACTCTTTATATCATTCAACCCTAACCTTTAAAACTAAAGATATCAGTAATAGTGCCATCACTTAGATACTAAAAAGATGAAATGCATGTCAAGTGTCTATATACAAAAACATGACAACTTTTCCTCCCCTGTATAGATTCTGGAAATGTGGGATGTTTATCAAAATCCATGAAGAATGTGCCCACCCAAAACCTGCTATAATTTTTGACTCACAATTTCATAGATTGAAAACAATCAAATTGGGAATTTAAACAAGATCTTCAGGAGCAAATTACAAGGCTATTACAATGTAGGATCATTCTCCTGGGTCTAACCTCCTCTCCCTCAACTTCATGGCTTTTGCACAAATGTCTTTGTTCTTGTGGTATCCTCCTTCTAAGGTTGGGCAGGCATATTGCATTCTTTCTAAGGCAAAATTATATAACACAAGGACTTAAATGGTTCACTTTTCCTAGTAAGTCTTTAATATTATTTCTGGGATTCTATGCTCAGATTCCTCTAAATGAATAGCAAATGAATAAACAGTACATTAAGGAATCTGCTAGAAAAACCTCAGATGATTCTTTAGTTTTGTTTATCATCCTGGAAATTTTTATTTCCCTGCACCTTTCTAGAACTTACAAGAGCCACTTAGTTCATTAATGTGTTCCAATCCTTCATTGTTCTCTATGTAAATTTCTAAAAGCAACATTTTCTACGTGACATACAAATGTGTTGATTCATAACACCATATCACCCCTGTTATGCCAGGGATGATTTATTCCTTCATAATCCCAACCAAAGAGAGCAGAKCCAAACAAGCTGCAAAGTCCAAGTTTATTTATACTTTAGAGCCATCAATTTCCTGTTGGGTTTGGTATTCTTTTCTCTGAATGATGGGCAGAGAGTGAAATGTGCTATATATATATATATGGAAGAGAGTCATCAGTTTGGGAATGAGTTCCTTTGAAATTATGCCCAAATGAATCATGACCTTAGTCCATTTGGTCTTCTGAAGTTTCCTGTGAGCATCAGTGGCCATAAAGATCTTTCATTGTCAATAGGATTCGTCACTTGCCAATGGAGCCCCTGTTCCTAAAATACAATATCTAAGAAATATTCACAGTAAGTGGCAAGCAAGGTCAGCTTAGTCATCAGTAAAATGCCACAAAGGGCCATGTGCTTCAGCTCCTTTATGAATTTCTCTACTTTGTGCTAGGGTAGCAGGTAGCAATGGAGTCCTTTGAATAGGTGTCACGTTGAGTAGCAGAATCCTCCTGACATCACAGAAAATACCAGTTCCTTGATTCCCAATCYCTCACCTGATACAAGGATTCATTTTATGATTTTGGAATCAATAAATGACTGATTATTGTCCCAAGTCAGGTATCTGGAGGAGGAAGCACAAACTGTATTCTCCTCCTTAGCATGCCAACATCCTTCCTGTTGGGTCRTCCTTCTTAGTATGACGACAGCAACTTTGAACCTGATTATTTGTATTTTCTGGACATTGTACAAGTTCCCTTTCATAGGAAGCTGGATATAACATCTTTCAATGCGGTTTTAACTTTCCATTCTTTGTCAACAATTATTACAGAATAGGTCTGCAATTGATCAGGAGTAAGATAATTGAAACAACTACATCTAGAAAAATTCATTATTTATTTACAACTAGGAAGCCTATAAGAGAACTTCCTCTCCTTGTTCTATGACTCACAGAAAGCTATGGGAAAGTGGCAATTGTTGTAATTTATAGTGAAATGTTTATAGACTTAAATTTGCCATTCACTAGAGTCAGGAAACCTTCACTAACCCACTGGATATATTTTCCTCTTCTTCRGACCAGACTGAGAGCATCATCATAAGAGAGATAGAAGAGCCTACAGAATCATCATGGTTTAGAAGACAGAACTTGTACTCTTGCCTTCTGTACAAACTGAGAGGAACTAAGGTTGATCTACAAAGGTRCATTGGGAGGGGCAGAAAATTGGAAAGTCCAGTAACCAACATGATTGCAGACTTGTTTGTTCAAAGAATGTAGAGTTCTTCCTTTGTATTAAGGGAGTAAGAAGTGGAGTTCCTTCTCATCAGTATCTTTCAGTAGGAGAAAAAAAATCCCATAAAACTTGCTACATAGAGCTTAATCTCCAGACTTGCCTCTACTTTGAAGATAATGGGACCTTTAGGAGGTAGGGAAATAGGTCACTAGAGGCTGGCTGGCCACTTCCAGATCTACCAGTCCTATGAGGAGTTCTCACACATTTTCTCTCTGAACTCTATCATGCCTTCCCAGTCAGGACTGACAGAACCATCAGAAACCATGAGCTCAAGTCAACCCTTTCTACCTTAAGTTTTCCTGTCAGATATTTTGGTCACAAAGATGCAAAAGTGACTAATATACCCCAACTGCTGCCCTCGGCCCACCYGAGTTGTTTAAGTTCTGTGAGAGCATCAGACTTGCCCAGGAATCTCTGTTTGCAGACAGCTTCCATTCTATCACTAGAATCTGTGTACAGGTAGAACAAGCCTAAAGAGCGATGCCTGGCACTACCTATCAGAACAATGACAAAACTGACAGACAGTAGBCTGCTTGTTTCACTGCTGAATCTCTACTGTGTCAGCAGTGACAGGCTTGTCACAGGCAGCCTTGGGAGAGGGCAACTTAGGTGTGGTGAGGGGGCTAGAGAGCAGGCTTCTGAGAAACTAAAAGGGATAGCCACACATGTTAGCATAAAAGAAGCTCTCATTGTGGTTGTGGAATTTTGGTGGCATGATTTTCAACAAATTTGTCAGTCCTACCTCTCTGGTTCTGTTAGTAAATTCCTACAATCTCATCAATGTACAACAACTTCCCTAATATCTGAATGTGAGTTTCCTCAGAGTGTTGCAGGCATAATGTTTTACTGGAATAGATAAAAGGGRTAAGCAAAGTCATACGGAATCCTGTATTCAGCTTAGGATAGATGGTATTTAGCAAATGCGATTCCTTTACTCTGTTCTTGGACATGATCCTACAGGGAAACCAAAGGGTCTTGGGTCAAATTCAAAGCATGCTATTGTATAGTCTTACCATGTTCAGGTACAGTTTGGGAAAACAGATTTCTCAGCTCTCCAGCACAGCAGATTCTTTGTGGAAATGGCACCTGACTAGTAAGGTGTTGAGAATCATGCCGAGGCTCTGGAATAGAAAGCATGCCTGGCCTTGTGAGAAGAGACGGAGTAACCTCTCAATAGCCTGTAAAGCCAGGCATCACTGCCTCTTAGTGTTRCTTTTTTCTCTTCATGCTGAACAAGGGCAGCTCATGATGTCAGGGTGTCTCCCAGGCAATGGTGACTATGGGTTCAGAGTCAGGATGGGCCTTGTTAGGGACATGAACTTCCTTCCTAAGGATAACTCTCTTGGGCAACAGCAGCCACTGCTGCAAGAACAAAACAAAAATAACTTTAAATAAAATGTTTGCTCACATACCAATAATTTTCTTAAATCTACACGGAAAATTAGCACCAATTTGGAGACAGACGAAAGATCTAAAATAATAACTTCCCAAGGAATGTTTCTCCCTCATTTCCTCTAATTTCAAAATTTAAAATGATTACCATTTAAAAATCTTGTTCTGTGTGTACATATGCAAGTGAGTGTGTTTCAGGGTGTCTGTATGTGTGTGTTTTGCCTATAGTGTGTGTATCAGTATTTCTCTCCAAAGGAAAACAGATTGGAGAGACAAAACTCTCGGCTGACAATATATAGTTTTGTAAACACAACATGGAACAATACAAGCATTTACCAACAGGCATTAGCTGTAACAATATGATTTCCACGGCTAAGCAATATAAAACATATTTATAGCACTGCTTTACAGCCTGCTTCAGATGTCRTAGGGTCATGTTTATTGAGATGTACACAGCAAAACCCAAGGAGCCGATCCTGTGTGAGAGAGGCATCTAAATTGACTTCTCCAAATTTTCAATGCTTTTATGTAATAAAAACCTAACACTCTGGACTTTACACCAAATCTCTATCAAAATGGATTGTTAGCCTGAGATCTAGTCAAAAACATCAGCCTGGGAAAATGAGTCAACAGTTCAGTTTTTTGTTCTGGTGATAGGTTTTTTTTTCCTTCTTATTTTCTGTATAGTTATGTTTGTTTTCTGTTCTCCTTGCTATTGATACATCAGGCATCCAATCATAAAAAACAATGTCCATGTCACTAAAATGGCCTCCAGGCATCCAGTATATGTACATTGGGGTTAACCATCTGTGTGGGGATGTGACAGCACACCCTATAAAAGGTATTATTGAGTAATATAGACTTTCTGTAATAACCAAACAGTAAAGAATATAGCTTTTTAAAGGTCTCCCTGTGGCTGATCTCATGACTCAAAGATAAGACACTATGCTGCAAGCTAAGTAATAAAATCTGGTGGATACTCTAGGCTAGCTTGTGACAAATCATATCAAAGTATTATTAAAGAAAGAACTTGAGACCCAAGACTATTATTGATTCTTGACAGAATTTCTTATAAATAAAGTGTTGCAATCAGGCCCTGGACTTGCCAAGGTCCTGGTAGAATTCTTCCTATTATAGGGGAGACTTCAAAATAGTAAYGCTCYGTTAGCGTGAGCCAAGAAAGCTTCTGTGCACAAGGCTACAAGGATGGGTCATGGTCAACAGGCAGCCAATAAGAACATGATTTCCAAAGACCTTTTMAGATGCTCCTTGCTGATCCTTTTCTGAKATTGGTGAATCTATGTGCTAGATTCCATGCGGTCTGGTGTGTGTCCTGGCTGTGTTCAAGAACGAATCTGTGCCCCTCTAGGGCATGAGGACACACCTCCATTAGTGTCCATATTCTTCCAGTGAAGAGCCTGATACAGTCAACTGAAATGACAGGGTGATAAATATAAAACCACTCTCATCAATAAGAGTGGGATGTAAAAGCACTTAGTTTCAGCCTAAGTAACTCACGGAAAGTTTGGTTTCAAGAACCAGCGTGTCATCCATCACAACTCTAGCTTCTGTTGACAAAGTAATTGTAAGATATCTAGAATGGAGGCTCAATGTGAGCTGACATTTCTGAAAGGGGGAATTGTGTGCCGTACTTACTCATTAAATGTATTTTTCCTCTACTAAAGATGTTTCCTTTTTTAGTTTATGTATGAATAACTTTAACTAAAGTTCCCTTGACACGCTGACTTTGCTCTGAATAGCACCTATGTTCATTAACATAAAACCTGAAAGAAAATAATTTTAATGTAGTTTTTTTAACACTTCAAAAGCCTCTAACGAATTGATCGAGCACAATTATGCATTCTGAAGGGAATTATAAAGAGATCACAGAAGGTTGAAAAGTTCTAGTTAAAAAAAAAAGAAAAGAAAACTTTGGGGTAAAAAAGAAAATAGGCAGTTACTGCGAAACTTTGATAGACATTGAATAAAAGTAAACTTCTAATGTTGAGTTGTTTTTTGGATTTTTTTTGACGAATTCACTGTTCACAGAGAAGAACAAACAAGAACCTGCACTATAAGGAGGCTTGGCCATTTCTCAAATGAGACACACTTTACACAAAGCATTGAATTTAGAGTCAACTCAGAATTTGAAGTTCTGGCCCCGCTGCTACCTCCTTCATGGTGATGATGGACACATCACTTTTTCTGAGAGTCTGTTTCCCCTTTATTTTTCCTTGTCACTTGTAGACAATGTGAGGGTTACAGAATACAATAGCTTTCTTAATGAAACAAGTCACACTGGCTTCTGAAGTCACAATCTTCTCTCCTGGTCCCTGAGGTCAGGCAATGCAGATGGAAGCTACCATCCAGGTTCCATATGCAATTTTGAAACCTCAAACTACACTTTTTGCACACAGTCTCCATCTCATATTATGAGAGCCTCTGTCCTGCATTTCTTAAATTCCACAGAGATATTTTAGGGGTGAGGTGGACTGCCCCATGAATGTTTCTGTGTAGGAATTAGACTGCTTTCTCCTAAGGTGTCTGGATCAACTCAAGATTGATTCACTTCACCAGCAAATGAAGAATTCTTGCTCTGTCTTGGCTTTGTGTGCTCTCCTCCCAGAAACCACTGCACAGCCTTCCATTTGGAGCAGCACTGTTTTGCTACTATATTATTCGACGTCCTTTCCATGAACTGTGAATTTCTCCTTCTCCTCTTTGCTCTCCTAGTACCCAGCACTGTCTGGTCTTGACTGATGAAGAGTGTTTAAGAAACAACAAAAACAAACAAACAAACAAACAACCTAGAGTAAATATCTGTCAGTTTGAAGTCATAAAACCAAGTTAAGGTACAGAGTCCAAAGACTCAAAGTAAAATTCCAAAGCATCCGAATCATGACCTCAATCCCTTCTACATTTTGCAAATTTAGCCATTGTGACTATCCTGCAGAGTCTCTGAAATTCAGGCAGCCAATCAAAGCCATTTACCGAGCCCCCAAGAGTTGTAAGCAGGAGTTGTGCAAGAAAAGTAAAAAGCTGTACACCTACCTTGGAGAGACTCATTGTCTCACTAAAGAAATACACATGAGGGGGACTGCGGAAAAACATACCACCACCATATGTAGGTTATAAATCTCAGACTACCAGGCAATAAACCTCAGCGGATGTGTTCCCAGTTGCCCCARGCCATTGTATTTAAGTTATAGCATAAAACGTGTATCAGTAAAACTATATTGGACCTGTTGCTCCACATGAGGCTAGATTTATACTCACAGAGCAAGAGCAAGAGGCCAGAACAAATGTCCTTTCTTTGTTTCAGGTTCAGCCTTCCCTAGTGAAGGATGTTGTGACTCCTGAAGACTTCAGCCTGGCTCAGTCTGTCAGTGGCCCGGGTTCATCTCCCTGCTACAGTCTTTGGTGAGTCATTCACAACTTTTCATATCTTGCTTCAATCATCTGTAAAGTAGGAGTAAACAAAGTATCCTTCCGCATAGCGTTTATTTTTT
>BDUI01022024.1:17754-27995 GCA_002335545.1 Apodemus speciosus
AAACATCTAAAGCTTGGCACTGTGAGAAGCCAGTAAAGGTCATTGGTGAAGGTACAGCCTCAGTGGCAGTTAAAGTCCTAGGACTGAAGGGGCCTTGCAAAGAAGTTGAGGCTTGGCAACATGAAGAGAGCCTATTTGAGGCTACTGGTGAAAGCACAACCCAGTTGCAATGGAAGATCCAGCTCACTGGAGATGCCAGTAACATGGGATGGCCACCAAGAACAGCAGCAACAGTGGAGTAGGACAACCAGATCCTAGTGAGCTATAGAATGCAGAGCTGGAGAAATGACCTATGCCCATTGGAGGAACTCAGACAATCATGTGTAGATTCTCRTTATTGGAAGAAGTAACTATGAAATTGAAGTTGCCCCAAGATGTTAGAGGTATCAGGAACATTTCCTATTGAGGAAAGCTGCTACGAGGGAGTGGAACCAGCCAAAGAATAAAATTGTGTTACAATAAACAAAGCTGCATGGTTTGGAGTTTGCTCTGGAGAATTTTTGGTCTTGCTGTGGTCCAGTACTTCCTCATCATGGCATTTTARAATGGTAATGTATATCCTATGATGTTGGAAGTATGCAATTTCCTTTTTGATTTTATAGAAGATTATATTTAAGAAATCTCAGAAGAGACTTTGAACTTTGGACTTTTAGATACTGTTCAGAGTGGGATAGACTATGGGGACTTTTAAAGCTGGGCTGAATGTATTTTGCATTATGCTATGGCTAGGTATGGACCTCACAGATTCATGTATTTGAACAAGTCTATGGGGGCCAGGGAGTGGAATGCAGTGGTTTGAATAGGCTTGACCCATGGAAGTAGCACTCTTAGGAGGTATGACATTATTGGAGAAGTATGTCATTGTGTAGACAKGGTTTTGAGGTCTCAGATATATTTTCCAAGTCTGGTCGGTGTGTTCTAGAGCCTCTTCTTGGATGCTGGTAGAAGAGAGTATCCTCTTGACTGCCTTGGGATCAAAATGTAGAACTTTTAGCTCCTCTAGCATCAAAACTACCTGCATGATGTTTCCTACCATCATGATAATAGACTGAAGCTATAAACCAGTCCCAATTAAATGTTTGCCATGGTCATGCTGTCCCTTCTCAGCAATAAAACCCTAAGACAGTAATCTACAGAGAAAATGGACAATCTTTGATGACTGGAATCACTGAGAATTTAAGCCATCTACTCTCTACTATGTAATTCTGGGATTTTTATTAGTTTCTTGTTAGTGTTCTACCCTGCCTTCAGATAATTTTGATTTTCTACTATCAAATGTGCTTCAAATACTTCATTTCTGGCTTTCTCTATTTCTCTATTGCTGCTCCTATTGAATATTTTTAATCTCAATTTTCATGCATACATTTTTAACCTAACTTGTCAAAAACAATCTTTCTCTAGAGTATTAGGGTTGATGTCACATGATGTCTATCTTTCTGCCCCTCCACCATTTAGATGTTTAGAAAGGGGTCCTGTTCTAACAACTTTGAGTTGAAGTTCCAGAATACGATGTTATTTACTGTTCTTGATATATAGTTTGGTTTTCGTCTTTCTATTTACTATGCTATGGGCATAACTCTAATAAACTTGTCTAATAAACTCTTCAGAAAAACTACAATGATAAGACTGGTGTGCTGGACCTCAAATGGTAGCTCATTGCTAAACAGTACAGGCTGCTCTTCAAGAGGACCCAGATTTGGTTTAGTTCTCAGCATTAACATAGCAGTGACTCCAGTGCCAAAGGAAAAGACATCCTTTTCTCATCTCCATGGGCATCAGGCACACAAGTCATACAATGACATATATGCAGGCAAAACACTATACACAAAACATAAAATTTAAATAAAAACTTGTTCTCCTTTCCCAGTTGCTAATGAATTTTCCTCATATGCCTATTAATCATGAAGCTAGCACCACTAATTACTATATTTAAATATTTACTTAATAGCATTAGTAGGGTATAATGATTTTTGTGGAAGTCACATTTCTGCCAAGATAGTGAGGAAAATTCTAAGCAGGAGAAGTATTCTCTGGAAGAGTGTAGAGGCATGAAAATCATGAACCATGTAGGAACAGAAAAATGCTATGTGACAGAAGAATTTTGCTATGTTCCCACTTGAAAACATCCTTTCCTTCTCCTCAACAAGAATTCTTCCTTTCTAAGACAAAGGGAGTTGCAACATCATTTGCTTAATACATTTCCCATTGCCTGAAGGGAAATCTCCCATCAACTCACATTTCATATGTCCTGAATTTCTTTCTGTAAACCACCCAGAGTCTCTCTACTTCATTTTCTACCATTACAAACCATTCACACAGACTACATATACTTTCTACACTCTTTGTCATGTCTTTGACTCAATCACCTGATTAAGCTATTTTCTGATTATTTTTTCTATATCTGAAAACTTTAATATCATTTCAAGGTCAAATAGATAGGAAAAATTCAATCTTTTGCTTTTATATTCGACTCTACTATGAAATACTGCTGCTCTTTTACCACATTGTAGTTAAAAATGAACTTGTATAGTAAGATTCCTTCTGGGCTGGAGTTACATATGGCTCCATTGGTAGAGTGCTTGCTTAGCCTGCATGAAGCCCTTGGATTGAGCCCTARTATTACATAATTCAGCATGGTGGTACATGACTATAAGCCCAGTCAGTCCCTGAGATAGAGACTGTGGGTCAGGGTTTACCAATCATTCTCAGATGCATAGGCAGTTTGAGGCAAGTCTGGCATATATGAGGCCCTGTCKCAGACTAATAGTAATAGCTGACAGTAATAATAAAGACACATCTGACAGGTGGTTAAGAAATGACATATGAGAGGAATGAAATTAGCTAAGTATTGAAATTGCAATTATAAGAGAAAGTGGTTGAAACTCTTGGGAAATTTGCACATGAGCTCTAGGAAGAATAGAAGAAAACCTCAGGGAGCCCAAACTAAGGGCATGGCCATAGACCCTTAGATAATGTGCTTGCATGGATAAAGGAAGCAAAATTTGAAGATAGTTTTCTTTTAATGAATATGAAGACTCTTTTCCTATCTTTTTTAGTTAGTTCTGGTTTGAAATTGATTTTTTCGGCTCTTAGAATGAATACACCTCCACATTTCTTAGATCCATTGGTTTAGGAACCCACTTTTCATCTTTCGACCTAAGGTAGTATTTGTCATTGATTATAAAGTGTGTTTCTTAGAGGCAGCAAAAAGATGGGGTCTGTATTTTAATCAATCTATTGTGTCTTTTAATAGATTTGATAATTTAATAAATTGTGCAATTTAAAAATCCCTCCAGTCAGTGCTCGTGGATATTTACAGAAAAGGACATAGAAGGATTGGAAAGTGATGATGGACTTCAGCAAAAGGGTGTTTTACATGCACAACAGGGCAAAGGAACATATGGACTCACCGACATTGTGACAGAAGGCATAAGACCTATTCAAACTAAATTCATACAAAAACCCCAGCATTGGTACAGGAGTAGAGGTATGCACATAACCATATCCTTAGCCGAGGGGCTATTAATATTTGATTGATGCTTACTTCAGTTAAACTTATATGGTGCTGAGCTTTAAGGTATATATRTAATGCAAGAGCCATGGATACTTTGCCTAGTATTTTACTAGTTTACTTGACACTCAAGAGAACCAGGTACAGAATTATCACTGGAGAGATCTCTAGCCTCCACAGGGTGATATTCAGCAAGACCATAACAGTAAGGACATTAAACTGTATCATCAGTTGAACAATGACACACACATAAGGCAATTCCCCCAATGCCAAAGAAGCAGAAGACAATTAGCAACAAACTCAGCCTAGGAAGGTACAGCAATAAGGATGCTGGATCTRTTGAGTAGATCAAATGTCCCAAAGTGGCAGGGGAAGCAAGCATAGCACCAATCCTTAGTGACTTGTAAAGGACCATGGAGACAAAGGGCATAATTGTATTAATGCTGCATCTATCGTGGATTTCCTACTTACATGGGGTCAGTTAAAATGTTTTATTTTGGGGGGAGGGCTGTTTTACCCCTTTGGAATTGGAATGTCTGTCTCACCATTGTATTCTCAAACCATATTATCTTAATTTCAAAGACTTATAGCTATAGAGGAATCTATTCCAGAATCATGACTTGAGTCTCACTCTTCTCAGATTAAGATGAAACTTACTACTTCTGGATTGATGCCCTAATGAGTTAAGGATTTGGGAACTACTAGGATATGGWAACTCTATTCTGCAATATAAGAAAGACATAAAACTTGAGGCCAGGAGTTTAATTCTATGATTTGCATCCCTTTTCTCATGTTTTGAGAACTTAATGCCAAGTGAAGCAGGGAAGATGGGTGCTGACAAAGTTTAGCTTGAATATGAGTGCTCTCTTGTCATGGATGGGTTAGTGTGTGTGGCAAAAGTTAGGGTTGTATCACAGCAACTAGAGTACCAACTTACACTCATGTTGTGGWAAATATTATTTGGGGGTTTCTATCTCACTCTAGATCATTTATTTTCAAATAAAAGAGASCAAACCCTTTGCATTTATAATAAGCCTTGAAGCATTCTAGCTGGACAGCCAACAATAGCCTGTATGCTATTTTATCTACTTGTCTGTCAAGAACCCTGAGATATCATTTACCATTTTCTGCCTGTGCTGCTCCTCCAAGAGGCTGGCCCTCATGGTCATGTGCTCACAGTCTCACTCCTCTATGGTGACGTCTTCCTTCTCCTCCTCTCCTTTTGTGGTTCCTGCCTCTGACCACAAGCTCTGGAACCTTCACTCTTTCTCCCTCTTTTTTGACCAGCCCAGGCTGTATGAGTCTTTATTAACTAACCAGGGATAACTTGAGGGACAAGCCTTACATTAAAACACCTGGTATATGTAAGGATACACCTGTCTTGGGGCAGCCAGATCTTGGGATACAGAATTTAGCCTTTGAATACAAACAGCACCAGATCAACCCCCTACACAATCATTCTGTGTACTGCACTGTAGAAAACAGAAGAAACCTAGGAAAATAATTTAAAGGCAGTTATACCTTTTCCCCCCATGAGTTTGAAAGAAGAGAAATACATGTAAGGGATCATTCCACAGATTTATGAATTTTACATGTAATATAGTATTTTTATAACATTTCATTCATTTTAATTGACTTTTGATGTTAAAATACTTTTAACCTTATTAGCATAAAGCACAGGAGACCATGTTTCTTCTTATATTTAAAAGCATAAAGACAAGAAAAACACAGTTTATTACATACAGTTTTGCTGACCTGGTCACAGAGTCCTTTTTCCATCTACTGCCTCTTTCAAGTATTTCTAAATGTGTGTCCTTTGAAATATACATTCATTGGCTAACAATTACTGTTCATCCTGTGCTCTGCGGTACTGTTTCTGGGGAGATGTAAAGGAACATGTACTCCCCCTAGACAGGGACCCAGTGGCAGCCACTGAAGTCCAGCTTGATGAACCAATGAGATAATTGAGGAGCAAYTTACAGTGAGATACTTACAAACAATGATTTACTAACAGGGCTATCTGTATGTGAGGGGCTACTTATAGGAAGAGAAATGATACAATGGCAATGATATCATCAAAGTCCACACAATCATTGATGACATCAAATGAAAGCTGGAAACCTGAATCAGCATAGAGAACCTGCAGGCAGTTCACTGTCTCTTTCAGGTAGCTCATGTGTCTGAGGCTTTTTTAGAAAATGTAACTGGTCTCTTGCTTCTCTTAGGTGACTTGTATGGTGCACTTTTTTCGGGAAGCTTGCCGAGGTCTGACTCTGTCCGCATTCCTTACTGCTTATATATGCTTGGGAGAGCAAAGCCTACTGTATTTGGTCAATTTCAGTGACTTTTTAAAGCTATTGGGTTGTTTATGTTTTGAGCTTAATGAATTTTTCTGTAGGGTGGAATGTTTTCCTACCCTGAAGAATATCCTGTTGTTTCTCCTGTCCAGCTTCATTCTGTGTTTTTATGAGCTTCCCTCTAAGATGGAAGGCTTTAATTTTGAAGAAAATTTTCTATGGGGAGGAGCCCATCCATCTTCCTAGTCCATACATCTACTAAATGAATGGGCTAGAGAATTTTAGTAGATCGGACCTTCTCATATTTGACCCTTTCAATTGGGAAGGTCATAAGTAGAATCAGAAGATTTATGTTCCAGTCAACTGAAGAATAACGATTAAAAAAAGACACTCTCTCTCCCTCCCTCTCTCCCTCTCGCCCCCCTCTTGTGCATGCATATGTGTGTGTTTGCRYRYGCAAACACACACACAGAGGTTTTTTATGAGATATTCATTTTATGACTGACTTCTAATTTGATATATTAGCCAGCAGCCTAGCTTTCTTTTGCATTCTTTAGACAATTACATATCAATCACTACTGCTCAGATTTTGGGAATCAGTGCCCCCATTTGTGGTGGAAAATTCTATGAATTGAAAGTGAGTCTGGAAAATTACTATAATTTTGTTTGTGGTTGGATCAATTACCTTATTTTTTTAGAAGAAAGCRAGGTTGGTGGGATGAGTCAGCAAATAAAGGTACTTKCTATAAAAGCCCAATGAACCCARGTTTGATTTTGGAACCCACAGACGGAGAGAACTAATTCCAGAAAGTTGTTCACGCATACACACATGCCTGTGCCTGTATGCACTTGGACACAGATACAATGATAATAAAAAAATTAAAATGGTAACAATTTGGGAGGCAACACACAAGCTAGTACTTCTCTTTCTCAGACCCAGTAGAGCAAAGTGGATGGGGATTTGAAACTAGAATTACATGATGAACAACTTAACTTCAAGGATCCCTGTCTGTGTGGCCATTTTTATTTTATTAATGTTTATCTGACCACAGTGGATATGATAGGGAAGAGGTAYGAAAACAGGACATGCAATTTAAGGGAGAAATGACAAGAAAGAAATGTACTTTCTATATGCATGATAAATCATGTCAAAAATACCCTTTCTGGAAATCCTAAGCACTTGTTTTCTAAATGACTAAAGTCATTWTATAAGGACATTTTATACTTGGAAGTCTTTCTCCAATGTATACAGAAGAAACCAAACTCCCACAGGCCAAAACAAAACAGAGGGGATTTCTTTTCTTTTCATTTTTTAAAAAGATTTATTCAAGTTCCATCCATTTGCTTAAGAATTTCATGAATTCTTTGTTTTTAATAGCTAAGTAGTACTCCATTGTGTAAATGTACTGTATTTTCTGTATCCATTCCTCTGTTGAAGGACATGTGTGAGGTAACCTGTCACAAAAGAACACACATGGTATGCACTCACTGATAAGTGGATATTAGCCCAAAATCTCATAATACACAAGATATGCAAGATACAACAGACCTTATGAAGCTCAAGAAGAAGGAAGACCAAAGTGTGGATGCTTCAGTCCTTCTTAGGATGGGGAACAAAATACTCAAGGGAGGAAATACAGAGATAAAGTGTCGAGTAGAGACTGAAGTAAAGGCCATCCAGAGACTGCCCTATCTGGAGATCCATCCCATACACAGTCACCAAACACAGACACTATTATGGATGCCAAGAAGCACTTGCTGACAGAAGCCTGATATATCTGTCTCCTGAGAGGCTCTGCCAGAGCATGACAAATACAGAGGCAGATGCTCACAGCTAAACCGTTGGACTGAGTACAGGGTCTCCAATGAAGGAGTTAGTGGAAGGACTGAAGGAGCTGAAGGGGTTTTCAACCAGTAGAGGGGAATGCCAGGGCAGAGAGGCAGGAATGGGTTGGTGGGTGGGGGAACACCCTCATAGAAGCAGGGGAAGGGGGAGTGGATAGGGTGTTTCTGGAGGAGAAATTGGGAAAGGGGATAACATTTGAAATGTAAATAAAGAAAATATCTAATAAAAGAAAAGGAAAAAANTATAAGGACATTTTATACTTGGAAGTCTTTCTCCAATGTATACAGAAGAAACCAAACTCCCACAGGCCAAAACAAAACAGAGGGGATTTCTTTTCTTTTCATTTTTTAAAAAGATTTATTCAAGTTCCATCCATTTGCTTAAGAATTTCATGAATTCTTTGTTTTTAATAGCTAAGTAGTACTCCATTGTGTAAATGTACTGTATTTTCTGTATCCATTCCTCTGTTGAAGGACATGTGTGAGGTAACCTGTCACAAAAGAACACACATGGTATGCACTCACTGATAAGTGGATATTAGCCCAAAATCTCATAATACACAAGATATGCAAGATACAACAGACCTTATGAAGCTCAAGAAGAAGGAAGACCAAAGTGTGGATGCTTCAGTCCTTCTTAGGATGGGGAACAAAATACTCAAGGGAGGAAATACAGAGATAAAGTGTCGAGTAGAGACTGAAGTAAAGGCCATCCAGAGACTGCCCTATCTGGAGATCCATCCCATACACAGTCACCAAACACAGACACTATTATGGATGCCAAGAAGCACTTGCTGACAGAAGCCTGATATATCTGTCTCCTGAGAGGCTCTGCCAGAGCATGACAAATACAGAGGCAGATGCTCACAGCTAAACCGTTGGACTGAGTACAGGGTCTCCAATGAAGGAGTTAGTGGAAGGACTGAAGGAGCTGAAGGGGTTTTCAACCAGTAGAGGGGAATGCCAGGGCAGAGAGGCAGGAATGGGTTGGTGGGTGGGGGAACACCCTCATAGAAGCAGGGGAAGGGGGAGTGGATAGGGTGTTTCTGGAGGAGAAATTGGGAAAGGGGATAACATTTGAAATGTAAATAAAGAAAATATCTAATAAAAGAAAAGGAAAAAATTATTTATTTCTGGGTTAACAATTTTGAGATGGGTGGTTGGCCCCATTTGTCAATTGGGAGCCATGTCTGTCTATTGGAGGTGGTCTTTACAGGGTCTATCTCCCCTTTGTTGGGTTTTGGCCAAAGTCATCACTGTTAGGTCCTGGAAGCAGCTCACTTCCCTGATGTCTGTGCCTTAGTTTCCCATCCCCGACTGCTACATATTTCTATTTGATTTCCTGATCCACTCTACTTCTGTCYTTCTAATACCTGATCCTGCCCCCCCATTTTTTCTTTCCTTTCTTTTCTCCATCCCAGGTACCTCCCTCCCTCTACCTCCTCTGATTATTTTGTTTCCCCTTCTATGTGGGATTGAAGCTTCCACACTTTGGACTTCTTTCCCGATAAGCTTCATGTGGACTGTGAGTTGTATCATGGGTGTTCTGAGCTTTGGGCTAATAGCCATAGTGAGTACAYACCATGTTTATCTTTTTGAGTCTGAGATACCTCACTCAGGTGATATTTTTCTAGTTCTATTCATTTACCTGCAAACTTTTGAAGTCATTATTTTTAATAGCCAAGTAGTACTCCATTGTGTAAATGTACCAYATTTTCTATATTCAGTCTTCTGTTGAGGGACATCTGGGTTGTTTCCAGCTTCTGACTATTATAAATAAGGCTTCTATAAACTTAGTGGAGCATGACARTGACAAAAAATGGAACAGAAACTGAAGGAAAGGCCATCCATAGACCACCACACCTATGGATCCATCCCATCTGCAGACAACAAACCTGGCACTATTGCTGATGTCAAGAAGTGCTTGCTGACAGAAGTCTGGTATGGTTGCTTCCTGGGAGGTTCTGGACCTGACCAATACAGATGCAGATACTCACAGCCAACCATCAGACTGAGCCTGGGGACCCCAATGGAAGAGCTAGGGGAAGGACTGATGGAGCTGAATGGGATTGCAACCTCATAGGAAGAACAATATCAATATCAACCAACTGGACCACCCAGAGATCCCAGAGACTAAACCACCAACCAAAGAGTATAGCATGGAGGGATCCATGGCTCCAGAAACATATGAAGCCAAGGATGACCTTATTTCACATCAATGGGAGGGAAGGCCCTTGGTCCTGTGGAAGCTTGATGCCTCAGCATAGGGGGATGCTAGAGTGGTGAGGCAGGAGTGGGTGAGTGGGTGGAGGAGCACCCCCATAGAGGCAAAAGGGTGTGGGGAGAAGAGTTATATGATGGGAGGTTTGGGGAGGGGTACTGGGAAGGAGAATGTCATTTGAAATGTAAATGTATAAAATGATTAATAAAAAGATTTATTTTTAATTATGTGTTTCTGTGTGTCTTTGTCTCCATATGCCAAGAATGTAGAAGCCTATGAAAGCCAGGGGCATCTGATCCCCTTGAACTGAGTGCTGAGAAGCAACATCAATCCCTCAGGAAGAGTAGTATGAGTCCTTCTTGGCTGA
>BDUI01022025.1:6907-24292 GCA_002335545.1 Apodemus speciosus
GCTTCCCTCCAGTTTCTGGCTATTATAAATAAGGCTGCTATGAACATTGTGGAGCATGTATCCTTATTGCATGCTGGGGAATCTTCTGGATATATACACAGGAGTGGTATGGCTGTGTCCTCCGGAAGTATCGTGTCCAGTTTTCCGAGGAACCTCCAGACTGATTTCCAGAGTGGCTGTACAGCTTGCAGTCCCACCAGCAGTGTAGGAGTGTTCCTCTTTCTCCACATCCTCGCCAACATCTAACAATATGAAGTCTTATATTCCAGAGGTTATCATCAATATATTTTCCTCTATTTTCTTTTTATGAGTGGTTAAGGGTTGTCTTTCTGGCTCTTTTGTTTCTAAGAAATCAGGTATTGGCAAGGGTAAGAAACACAGAAAAACATTTAAATAATAAGATACTAGTTTTCTATAATCTATCTTCTAGGGAAATTATAGTGATGATCAATATTGATCATTTTGGTGCATTTTTTTTAAAAAAATCCTGTATATGAATATATAAATATACACATAGACACACAGAGACACACACACACACAGACACACACAGACACACAGACACACACATTTCCTGTGCAGAAAAGATAACTTAGTAGGTAAAAGACACTTCCTGTGTATGCCTGATTGATGCTCGATGACCTGAGTTGGATCCCTGGCACCTACCTACAGTGGAGGGAGAGAAATGACAAATTGTCCTTTAACTGCTACGCATACACATGGCATGTGTACACCTGCCATCAAACTCACTATACAGATACAACTACCAACCACAACAATGATATAAAACAAGTTAAGAAACACCTTTGCTAGGCATAATTTAAATAGTGATGTGGGATGTTGTGACATAGATTTGTTATAATTGATTAGCCCTTCCATTCTTCAGTGTCGAGTGTTCTATTCCAATTGTATGCATCACGGTCCAATTATATCTTAGTGCATTTGTATATTTGGATGTATTCTTGATTATTTTATTTAGATTTAATCTTTTAAAGTTATACTTGTTATTGTTTGTGTATGTGGTGTGTGTGGATGTTTATGGTGTGTGATGTGTAGGTCTAAGAACAACTTTGTGGGGTTGATTCTTTCTACTTTTGTGTGGGTGTTGCAAATCAAACTCAGGTTATTAAGTATTTACCCACTGAGCCGTCTCTCTAGCCCCTAGATTAAATTTTTTTCTGAAGGAAAATTGCTAGGTCAAAAATCAAGGCCATTGATAGTATGCTTGATATTACTTACAGAAGGGACTACGTCCATTTCTGTTCCATTCATAGGTGAACTGGACCCTGTAAGTAGCTCTGGTAGGCACTGAGTACTCATACTCCTAATCTGATCAGCAAAACCTAATGATGCTGTTTTAATTTGCAAACTCAAAAAGTATTTCTTTCTGTCTCAAAACAGTAATTGGTGGTATGTAAGATGTTAATTTCATTTAATAGTTAAAATTACTAGATGATATGTAAGAATACGTTTACTATATTAACATTATAGGCAATATATAATTGTAAATTTACAATGTAAAATATCCATCATTAAATTTCTTATTTACACATTTTTGTGGTGCTGAAGATTGAACCCAGGACTCTGAACATGCCATCCAAGTGTTCTACCTCTGAGGCACATCGCTGATCTCAGAATTTATTATTTGAATTTACTAATTTTATTTTCAAGTATTTATATGTATCATGTGTGCATGCATGTGTGTGTGTGTATGTGTGTGTATGTGTGAATACTGCAATTTTAGAATGTTCTTCCTTATAAAGGGAAAATTTTAAATTATATTTAATTATGTTTCCTTTGGGATTCTCTAATAGAATTTTTAAGCTTTGTGACTTAGAATTTATTTTAGCATCTATTTTATTCTAAATATTTAAAAAGACTGAACTTGATTTTCATCCCACAAATAATCACTTGGCCTAGCAATTCTTGCTAATTAAGCCATTCTGTACCCCTTCTCTAAACACATATGAAATGTTTTTTTCATGAGATAATTTCTTATATATATTAAGATCCATTTTCTGTTTTATACCATTCTGCATTATTGATCTGGTTTGGGTTCTCTCTCTCTCTCTCTCTCTCTCTCTCTCTCTCTCTCCTCTGTCTCTGTCTCTCTGTCTCTCTGTCTCTCTCTGTCTCTGTCTCTCTCTGTCTCTCTGTCTCTCTCTGTCTCTGTCTCTCTCTGTCTCTCTGTCTCTGTCTCTGTCTCTCTGTCTCTCTCTGTCTCTCTGCCTCTCTCTGTCTCTCTGTCTCTCTCTGTCTCTCTCTTTCTCTTTCTCTCTCTGTCTCTGTCTCTCTCTCTCTCTCTCTSTSTCYCMYRYGCKCWCRYGTGTGTGTGTGTGTGTGTGTGTGTGTGTGTGTGTGTGCGTGTGTATGTGTGTGTGGCTCGGCGTTTCTCCTCCATTTCCGTTGACCTTACTTTTAGAGATAGTGTCTCACAGACCTGGAGTAGTCTAGGCTTGCTGACCAGTAAGTTCCAGCCAGGAATTTGCCTGTTCTGTCTCCTGAGTATAGGGATGATTATAGATGTGTGCCACTATGCCTGATTTTGTTGTGTCTATGTCTGCATACGTATATGTGCACATGTGTTTGTATAAGTGTGGGCATGTTCACATGTGGAGGACAGAAGAGGACATCAGATTCCTCAGAGCTGAAGCTACAAGTGTTTGTAGGATTCCTGGCTTATTACATTGGTTCTGGGATCCAAACTCTGGTCCTTACTATGAACTGCTGAGCTGTCCATAGATCCTGCCTTTAAAATAGTTTTCATTTTATGGGGTTAAAATTTCATTTTTGGGGATGGGTCTCAAATTAGGCCAGTCACTGGCTGGCTGGTCTCTCGATCTCTGTTCCATCCTTGTCTCTGTGTGTTTTGTGTGTGGGTTTCTGTCCCCCCCCCTTCTCTGGAAGTCCCACTTGGCTCCAGGAGGCAGCCACTTCAGTCTCCATACCCTCTGCTGCTGTAAGTCTCAGCTAGGGTCATTCCCATAGACTCCCCGGAGCCTCCCACGGCCCTGGTTCCCAGATAGTCCTAGATATTCTTAGTGAATTCTTAGGACCAGCCTCTGGTCCTCATGTGTTTGTTAGAAACATTCTAACAATTAAACCATCCCATAGACCATTTATACTTTTAATTATTATAATCTTACCAATTTGGGGGACTGGTATTTCCCTTTCTACGTTTTTCCCCTGAATTTATTTCAACCTTAAACATAGTCTTTACATGGATCAGAATAATTTGCCAAGTTCTTTATCCCTATCACCATTTACCCCATTTTTCAAAGACAAAATAAAAACAAAAATGAAGCACAAACAGCTCTGGGATTCTTGTTACAATTGTGTAACATCAACCCACTGACTTGGGCTTGAATTCTGTTTTACTGCCTGTCTACTACGGCATTGTCCTTTTCAACAGAAGGCTCTTGGTTCTCTCTGTTGGAATAATTTTGTCTGGTTGCATGGCCAGTGTGCTGGGCTCAGTCAGGAATATGGTGGAGGCAGCCTTTGGGGTAAATGCTGCCAGCAAATGGCCTTCATACAAAGAATAGCTTTTACACCCTTAAAGGGTTGCACAACACGCCAGAGGAGAATATGCAATAGAACATTATACCGCACACAGTGCCTGAAATAGTTTATTTTCTGGTCCTTCTCTTTTCTGGGATGCCCTGGGGTTTGAGACAGAATGTCACAATACAGCCCAGGCTGGCTTTGAACTTATAATCCTCCTGAATTTCAAGCTTCCTGAATGCTGGAATTACAGGTTTATGCTACTATGCCAGATTTTTCTTAGGTTCTTTTCAGAAAAAGTTTGTTCAAAGCTAGGGGTCCTCCGAGCGGCGTCATAGGCGCAGCATTTGGAGGTCAGAATTGACTCTAATCTTATTGCCATCACTTCTGTTCATTTTCTACCTCTTTAGCACCTTGTCTAGAGGGGTGATTGTTGCTTATTTAACGCATTTTAGGCAATGTTTGAAAGATATTGATGAGTAAAGGCCTGCATGTTTTGTTTCTTCCTACCTATGCTTCTCAAGATTTTAAATTATGTTTTGATATATTTTTAAAATGCCTAGACTGCATATTACAAAATTCATTATTTTTTTCCTTTTTGAAGGGGCCTATTGACCACTGTAAAAATATCAGTTTTGGCACCTTCTCCATGCAGCTGCCCTGCTGTGAGTCAGCAACTGTGCAGGGTGGGGGGACTCTCCACACGGACGGCTCTCACACACGGAGGGCTCTCCACACGGACGGCTCTCACACACGGACGGCACTCACACACGGAGGGCTCTCACACACGGACGGCTCTCACACACGGAGGGCTCTCCACACGGACGGCTCTCACACACGGAGGGCTCTCCACACGGACGGCTCTCACACACGGAGGGCTCTCACACACGGAGGCTCTCACACACGGAGGGCTCTCACACACGGACGGCTCTCCACACGGACGGCTCTCACACACGGAGGGCTCTCACACACGGAGGGCTCTCACATAGCCTCCGCAAGGTCTGCCTGACACTCCCAGTTCAAAGCAGGGTTGTGTCAGAGATAACTTCTTAACCATATCAAAGCGTTTTAAACACTAAATGTGATCTGGTCTATTATCCAATTAACTTCCATCTGTTAAGACTCCCAGGAACAGAATTGTGTGTGTGTGTGTGTGTGTGTGTGTGTGTGTGTGTGTGTGTGTGTGTGTGNGAGAGAGAGAGAGAGAGAGAGAGAGAGAGAGAGAGAGAGAGAGAGAGAGAGAGAGAAGACAATGGTGTCACTATGGATGACCTGAAGGATCCTGAAGACTCTTCCAAGATCTTGTTGGGATAGAGAATCAAGATAAACCTAGATAAACAGTCAAGAAGAAACATAGAAGTGTTTTCACTTCTATTACCAATCACAGGGGCAGGGGCCATACCTTTTGAAGAACCCTTAGGAGGGGAGATGTAAGAGAGAAACTGGAACATGATCTTGTTGCACACTGAGGTTTAAATCTTGAATGATGCATCTAGGGTCTACCCAGTTTCATGAGGGTTTCTCTACTGTGTCTCAGAGATTATGGTTGCCCAGGCATTGCGCCCGCAATTTGGATGACATGGAAGGTAAACAGGCAAAGCTGATGTCTTAGCCCCCCAAGTTTATAATCTGAAATATTGAAAGCATTTTCTAGACATGCCCTGCTTTCTTTCTTTCTTTTTAAGTATAGAATTATTTGGGAGGGATATAAGACTTGTAAGTCTGGCCAATAAAGCTGACAGCCTGCAAGTCACGCAAAAACTTGAAACTTCTCAGGAAAACTTCTAAAGCAAAGATGGTGGAATTAAATTAGATTTAAAGGTGAGAGATCAAGTACTGGGAAACGTGGTGGTGACTCACTGTTCAATTCTGTTGGAATCTGCTTAAAATTAATGGAGATTTTCTGATGCAGTTGGGGACTGATTTTGAGTTTTGAGTCCAAGTGTGTACATTTTCCAGATGTAATCATTTCACCCAGTAAATGGAAAGTGGCTGTCTCCAGGAATTGAGCTATCACATTGAGAATGTGTCTGGCTGCAATTTGATAGTCAGTCAATAACATTCTAGTCACCTTTAGGGAATTTCCTATTTAGAAATAAGTTAGTTTCAGGAATGGAGGAGAAAAATGATTAAACTTGGGAGAGTCACACATGTGGGATCATATATATAAGATTCCGTTCTTTTTTTCTTTCAGATACATGTAACATTTTCTTTTTACTAAGGAAATCATAGTTTATTGAACACAAGTAATACTGACCAAGTAGCACATTAATATAAAACTTTCCATACATAATTAATGCATGCAAGTATACATATTTCATAAAATTGGCTAGATATATAGATATTTCCTACTCTGTTATTATGCACCTAACAAGTGTCATAGGATATGAGACAAGGTGTTAATACTAAATAGCCATTAGCTTGCTAAAATGCCATTGGTAGGAGATAACATCTTTGTGAATCTTTGGTCTTTCACTGAGCACTGGATTTTCTCATGAGCAGGTAGGTTGTCCAGTGAGTCCTATGGACAGAACAGAGGACTTGCTAGCTTCTGGTGGGTGCTATGATACCTTACTTCCTTGCTACATGGTATTTCACTGTCTCAAGTCACTAGAACATAATCCATTGTATTTATGGAAAGTTGTACCTGTACTCTCTCAGACAGTGTATCTCAACCCTTTGAAAAGCATCTCCTGAGCCAGGCATGGTGGTGCACGCCTGTAATCCCAGTGCTTGGGAGGCAGAAGCAGGTGGATTTCTGAGTTCAAGGCCAGCCTGGTCTACAGAGTGAGTTCCAGGTCAGCCATGACCACACAGAGAAACCCTGTCTCGAAAAACAAAAACAAACAAACAAACAAACAAACAAAAAGCATCTCCTGGATCTTGGTGCTGGTGCTGTAGGGATTACTATAACATCTGTTTTATCAATAGTTCATCAACTTCTCATACTGTGTCCTGCCCATGGTAGAAACTCAGGCCATGTTTGTTGAGAGAACTAATGGACAGTAAAGTTAACACCTTGGGATTATGACCTAGTTCCCCCACTTGAACACTGCACAATGATAAAAGGGGGTAACACTTATGAATTGGTGGATGACATGAACTTTGTCTATCTTATATAATGACATTATATTTTCACCCAAAGACTTGAATTACATTGGTCAGGATATGCTGGACTGAACTTCAGTCCCTGCCTCACAGTCCCCATGTCTTTACTCAATGGATTAAACAAGGTGATTGGAGGCTGCTTCAATCCTGTTGTGATTCTGTTTCCCAACCCAGGGCAAGATCAGAGGGAGGACAGAGCAATATATGTAGACTTGTCATTGTCTAGTAGCATGCCAAACACTAGTTCCCACTTCAGTGGTCAGAACCAGACAGAAGGTACATTCATCAGCACAGGATATGAGGATGTGGTCGTCCCTGAAACTGGAAAGAAGAGGAAAACTAAAAATTAGTGTACAACAATGATGCTGGCTCTTGTGAGTTTTACAATGACATTTATTTTATAGATGATAAAAGTGAGGCCCAGGGCTTGGAAGATGATTCAGCTGATAAGGTAACTACTGCACAAACATGAGGATCTGAGTTTGATTTTGAGTAATGATTTATATTCAGATACCAAGCACCTAAATAAGAAACTGGTATGGTAGCTATCATATATTTTTAACCTCAATGATAGGAAGGTGCCAGCCACCATAGATAATCAATTAGACACTCTGTCTCAATAAATAAGGCAGCCAGCAGCCAAAGAAGATATGGAATATTGGCTTTTGGTATCTACATGTATCATACACACTCACACACACACATCCATGCACGCACACATACACACGGTTCAGAAAGCTTATGCCACTTATTCAATGTTAGACTATACAGTAAGGCAAAATAAGGTTGGGGTTTTCAAATTCCAGGACCTTAACAAACCATGGAACACTCCTTTTCTTAAGGAAATCATTTTTGTCCTGGAATAGCCTGACTTTAGTGAGAGGGACAATAATATCAGTACCAAGCTTGGGCTTGGAGTACCCCCATTTATAGGACCAAGTTCTATCTCCCACTCACTGGTCGAGGTATTGGAGCCACTTCTCTGGGATGATGTCTCTGCAGGAATAATGGCTATGGTGGTGATGTAAAGTGATGTATCTGCTGGTACCTTGAGAGATGTGAAGTCTGTATAGACATGGTGGCATCAGTACTAGTTGACATCTGCTTTCCAAATTGGCCTCATACAAGTTTTCAAAGCTTCACCATTCGTGATAGCTACAAGAAGGGTTCTTCTCCTGTGAAAATGAGACCCTGTAAATTATTTTGGCGTATTCATTTACTTTTCCCCATGTAAAAGTCTATGCCAGCAGGAACTTTGATGTGGCATTCAGATTAGCTTGATTAGCTTTCATCATCCACGTCCATTTGGACTATTCTTGAACTTATTTTATGTGAAAGATAAATTTATTTCATGCATGTGGGTATTTTCCTGGCCTGCAGGCATGTGTATGTGTGCATATGCCTGCATGGTGCCCACTGGGATTAAAAGAGGGCAATGGGTACCCTAGGACTGGAGTTACAGGAAGTTGTGAGTGTCACGTAGGCACCGGGTTGTCTGCAAGTGCTCTCAACCATTGGACCTTCTCTACAGGTCCATTATAATCACATTTTAAAGGTTCAATCTTGACAGAAAGTATTGCAGCGAGTATTCTCCTAGATGCATGTGGATTTGTCACTGCAAGTCCAGGAAGCACTTCATATTTCCCTCTTTGCTTTTGTGGGTCAAGCAGTTGTGGGTTGCCTATGGCTTCAGTATCGCAGTCCTTTCCTGGAGGGGGAAAGGACAGGAAAAGAAGGTTGTCAGTTTTGCTGTTAGCCTCAGCTTTCTGTCTGCCAAAGGAGGCTTTAGTTCTCAGCCTCTGTCTCCTGATTTGAGAAGCTCTCATGCTTCTCACAGCAGCTCTTGTTTAGACAGCAACTAGGGAGCTGAGGCTCTTGGGTGTTTTGTACAGAGCAGCTTTCACATTGCTTCAGATGTGACGTCATAGGCTTAGCAGCCCTTTGACCTTTCTTCCTGGCATAGGTTTCTGTGTAATGAATTTAATGGGATCAGAAGGGAAAATGTTTCTGTGGCATTCTGTGGATTAAAAAAACTGCCATTAATTACTTTTTAAAAAGGCGGCATTTTTTCTCAGACTCGGCCTTTTGGGCGTGCCTATGCCCCATTGTGTCAATATAGGCCTTGTTAACCAGGGGTAAGCGTCCCCACCCTTCTGCTCTCCCATTTGGACATAAAGCCCGTTGCTGTTGATTGTTCTATATGTGGTCTTCCTGAGAATGAGATTTCCTTTAAGTCAGACATTTTCATTACTGGATAGTGTGTCTCTTTAATGTTATTCTTTTAGAGAGGCTAGAAAACATTTACATTTGCCCCCATTCCTTTATTCTTTCTAGAGTTCTAAAGAGGCAGAGAAGGCTTATTAGGGAATGGACTACCATGACAGACAGCCTTCTTTATTGCTAAACCATAAAAGGTGGAGAGAAAATGGGGGCATTTGTGGCATCAAAAGCTTTCGTTAAATGATAAGTGGTAGTTTTGACTTACCTTAGAAACTACCTATATTTTTTAGTGCTTTCATGCCAGCCTGTGGTCTATAGAAGTGTTGGTAGTCTGTTGGATTTACAAAGTATCTCTCCAGAGGCCTGGTGGGACTTCTTTGTAATATGATTGATGGATTCACCCTGCACCTCCTGGCTTGCAGAAGTCGCTGATGGATTCGCCCTGTACCTCCTGGCTTGCAGAAGCAGCTTCTCAGTAACATTTCATTGCTTCCTTTCACTTACATAACCACTCCTCGCACAGGTCTCCTCACACTATTTAAGTTCAGGTCTTTTTGTACATTTGGATTTTTGTGGTAACTACAGCTCAAGCACTCCTTTCTACTTCAGTGGCTTCTCTCTATTGTTTCTATTCCTCGAGGTAATGATTTACTTTGTGGTATGGATAACTTTTTGTGTACTATTAAAACCCATAACCAATTAGGATAATGAGCCAGCAGAAATTAAAAATCTTACAGGACAGAAAACAGAAGGGTGCGTCTGAGGTGTGGTTGAACCTAGAGACAGGTTAAGCAGTATTGGTGGGGACAGACAACTTGGGCAGGGTCCTTCCCTCTCCTGCCCTTCAGATGGTCTACTTGCTTCCATTTCTGCTCAGCCCTTGGGGGTCCTGGGCAGAAGATGGTCCAGGGGTGTGTTTCTTAGCTGAAACCTGAAGGATGGGTGGATGCCCTCACAGGCAGAGGCAGGGAAGGGGCCTGTGGGTGAGTCAGCACACACCGAAGCTGGGGAGCTAGGACTGAGTCCTAATGTGACACACCGAAGCTGGGGAGCTAGGACTGAGTCCTAATGTGACACACCGAAGTTGGGGAGCTAGGACTGAGTCCTAATGTGATGATTTTTGATTCCCGGGAACTGTCAGCTTGGGCTGGCAGCCAAGGCTTTCCTGTATCTTCTCCTCCAGCTTCCTCCTAGAAGCTGACAGAAGCCAGTGAGCCCCATCCTCTGCCACTTCCTGTGGTCCAATCTAATTTCTGCCTCCTGTTTTAAACTGATAACCTGGAGGGGAGTTGCATAAGCACCTTCTGGGTAATTAGCTAATATCTGCAACAGGCACCTGGTTTCTAGCATGTTACAGAACAATAACAATATAATGACTTCCAGTCTGTCCATGTTGTCACAAATGACAGAATGTCATCCTTCTTTATGGCCAAGTAGCTTTCCATTGTGTATACAAATACTACCTGTATACCCATTCGGCATTAGTGGCTACTTGGGATGATTTTATCTCCTAACTATAAATGGTGATGTAATAGACATGAGAATGGGACCATTTTGAGAGTTGTTGGTTCAAGTATATGCTCAATTTTTGACATCCTTGTTACATCTGTACTATCGCTCCTGTACCTTAGGCTCAGGGATCACTGTAAAAAGAGTAGGAAGACTGTAGGAGACAGAATCGGGGAGTTTGTTGTGAGATTGTGTCTCCCAATAACGTCAGAAGCTATAGCCATGAAGTCCATCAACGTGGCAGCATAAACTTGACAAGGATTACACCAGGAGACATGCTAATGCCTGTGGGGAAAAGGTCATGACAYCGTAATCCTACACAAAGAACTGCAGGCAACTAAGGAATGCTGAGAGCTGAAGAAATAGCCTTCCCCAGGGAAGAGCATATCAACTGGCTATCTAACACCAAATGGTCAGCCCTGAAAACTTATACATACAAGATCATAATAAATACTGAACAGGTTGTGTTTATGTATGAAAGCTGAGTGTGTGTGTGTGTGTGTGTGTGTGTGTGTGTGTGTAAGAAAAATTAAAAAGAAAAGAGGCGATGCATTTGAAAGACAGGAAGGGACATGGAGTACATGGGAGGGCTTAGAGGGACAAAATGGCAGAAGGAAATGATGTAATTATAGTATAATATCAGTAAATGAAATAAATATTTAAAAATTGTACACAATGTACACACAAATCAAAACATTGCATTGTACCCCTTAAATATGTAGTAGTTACAGGTCATTGACAAAGCAGTAAAGACAAAAATAGCAAGCAAATAACCATAGGGTTAATTTCGAGTTGACTCTTACACAATGGGCATAGTTCTTCGGTTTTTTATTTTTTCTGTCAGATACAAACGACCCTTGGATGTTAGCCCTGCCCTGACAGTGATATGCCGATTCTGAGTTGCCTGTCCTCTTATTTATTTTTACCTTTTAAGAACCAATATTTGGTTTTACCATCAGATCAACCCTGAAGGGGTGGCTGCTCCCTAGATGAGCTGCATTAGACTTAGTGTGTGTGGGATAGTATTAACAGTTTCCATGGGCTTATTTTCCCTTCTATGCATGCAGTCACATAAGCTGTTATGCTAACATAAAGTTTTAAATGTTTTTATTTTAAATATCAGCCTGTGGGGGAATAATCAAGACCTAACAGAAGGGAAAATGAGGCTTATGACATTATCGTTGCAGAAAAAGGAACATTGTCATAAACTAGGAAGAAAAGTAATAAAATAAGAGTACTATCAACTGCTTCTGGTAAATAAAAAAGAACAATTGCTGCTATTAGTAAAATACTAAAATTGCTAAGTCCAAATGGATATAAGAAAATCTTTTTTTTTTCATAGAAAGGGGATGGTTTGGTTTCTTTGTTGACCTAGAAAGGAGTTCTTAGGGAAGAACACTCCCCCAGGTGTATGAAAACAGATGGCATGGAAGTCATTGCTCTCCTGAACAAAGAGCCCACTGGTAATGCTGTCTCTAGGAGTCCGAGTAGGTGAAGACAGTATACAAATGACAAATCCCTTTCAGTGTTACCCCTCTGAACCCCTCATCCCATCCCCCCTCCTCCTGGTCAACCCTCCCCCTGGTCAACCCTCCCCCCTTTCCTGACTTGCATTCCGTTATTCTGGGGAATCAAGCCTTCACAGGACCAATGGACTCTCCTCTCATTAATGTCTGAAATGGTCATCTTCTGCTACATATGTAGCTGGAGCCATGGGTCCCTCCATGTGTACTCTTTGGTTGGTGGTTTAGTCCTTGGGAGCTCTGGGAGGTACTGGTTGGTATATATTATTGTTTTTCTTGCAGGGCTGCAAACCTCTTCAGCTCCTTGGGTCCTTTCTCTAGCTCCTCCATTGTGGATCCTATGCTTATTCTATTGGTTGGCTGTGAGCCATGGGTGTTTTGACCCACTTTCCAATAAAGATCAATGTATCCACACATTGGTCTTCCTTTATCTTGAGCTTCATGTGGTCTGTGAGTTTTATCTTTGGGTATTCCAAGTATTTGGGCTAATATCCACTTATCAGTGAATGCATACCATGTGTTTTCTTTTGTGACTGGGTTACCTCACTCAGGGATGATATTTTCTAGCTCCATCCATTTGCCTAAAATTTTCATGAATTCATTGTTTTTAATAGCAGAATAGTAATCCATTGTGTAAATGTATGACATTTTCTGTATCCATTCCTCTGTTGAGGGACATCTGGGTTCCTTCCAGCCTCTGGCTATTATAAATAAGGCTGCTATGAACATAGTGGAGCATGTGCCCTTATTACATTTGGAGCATCTTCTGGGTATATGCCCAGGAGTGGTATAGCTGGGTCCTCAGATCACTATGTCCAATTTTCTGAGGAACCTCCAGACTGATTTCCAGAGTGGTTTTGCCAGCTTGCTATCCCACCAGCAATGGAGAAGTGGAACAAAGTACTTCATAATCAAGGAAACACCACAGAAAACTCTGAGCAGAACAACTCTGGTTACATATATTCAATAGAGAATTCTAGAAGAATTCTGTTACGATTTCAAAGTGAGGATGCCTCTATTGGCTGTGTGGATGTAACACAAGTAAACTTTAGATACTGTGGCTGTGGCTTTTGGGAAAAGGAAACAAGTGTGTAAGACCTGCAAACCACGGAGCTGGGAGGTGGTAAAATTCTTGGTGCATAAACATGACGAGCCAAGGTCAATTTCAGAACCCGGGAGAAAAGCCATGTGGGTAGCAGATAGCTGGAATCACAGGGCTGGGACGTCAGAGACAACACTGCTTGACTGCCTACCTGAACTGGTAAGCTCCAGAACAAAGAGACATCATTTCTCAGAAAATAAGGAGGAGAGTGAGTGAGGGAGACATTCAGTGTTGACCTTTGTCCTTGTGCACACAATCACATGTGCATATACACACACACACACACCAATTGGGTCATACAGGACCTGTCAGTACTTTTCAGACATAGAAGAAATAGAACTTAAAAAGGAACAAAGAATTTTTTAAGATACTTAAAAAGAACTTTAAGAGCCCATTTCTTTGAAGTAACCCCAAAATATCAAGGGGTAGGGATGGTTTCAGAGATTCTTGAAGCTTTATGGGTAGGAAGTTTGTCGACCTGGTGACACCAGAGATCAGAGGGGGCCACAGGGAAGCTGGACAGGGAAGCAACCTGGATCCACCCTCCCTCCCCCACTCCAGACTCCTGCAGGCAAACTGCACAGTGTGGAGCATGTCGGATCATCTCTCCTCAGATGCTCTGATTTCCCCAGGGTAGAGGCAAGTAGAGCTTGCCATCAGAGCTGGCAGCAGTAGGAACATCTGGAGTGAAAATAGACACCAGGGACGATGGGCAGAGATGTATCCTGGGGCCATCCTGCCCTTGACTCCATCAGGCTATGGCCTTACGCTGGCATTAGTGACCTTGGGGTTCAGGCAGGTGCGTAGCCATGGCCTTTCCCAGCAGTATGGACTCTGCAGAGGACACAACTTTTTCCTCCTCTGTTCCAATTGTCAGTCAGCCAGCCACAGGAGAAATCGCATTGCCGTGAAATGAGAAGTAAACTGATTTTGTTTATTATTGAATGCAAGAAAGCATAGCCACTTTTGCATTACTCAAATGCAATCATGTAAACACTTGTGGAACTTGAAACATTTAACTTCTAGAGAGTAAAGTCCTTATGTAGATGACAACTGATAGGCCTGTCATTAAATTGCATATGTAAATTCACTCATTTACATAAGATGGTTGTCCTAATCAGCCCAAACAAAATGTTATACGCTGGGTGACTTAAACAGTGAGTATTCATTTCTGCATAGCTCCAAAAGCTCTGTCCAGAGGGTCTCAACCCTTCAATTCATTACAATTCACAAGAGTAGCAAAATTACAGTTATGAAGTTACTGCAAAAACAATTTTATGGTTGGGGGCTACCACAATACGAGGTACTGTTGGGTCATAGAATTAGGAAGGTTGAGAACCACCGCTCTAGATCACAGTGTGGAGTGACTGAGGTGTGGGTGAAGGCTCCCTTCAGGACCACAGAGAGGTTTTCTCTTCCTGTCTTCACATGGCTGTGACAAAGAACAAACCCCGTGGTGTCCCTCCTCACAAGGCTCTGATCCCTTCCTGGGTACTCCACCCTCATGACCTCTTTCAACCTTCCTGCATCTCTGAGGTCCCAATTCTATCTCACTGGGAATCATGGCTTCAAGTGTGAAACTTGGGAAGACAGACTGATTCAGGGCATGGCAAACGAATGTCAACTCAAAGCTGTTTCATACTGTTTATAAATACAAAGTGGTTGTAGGAATTATAAGCAAATATGTCATAAAGCATCAAATGTGTATTTTAACTTTAAGGTGAAATCATAAATGTCCTGGGTTGTTTTTGCAGTCATTAAAAATTAGATGAAAATGAGAACTTCTATTTCCTGGAGGCGCAGGCTCCCGTCATGTTCCTATGTCGGCAGGGCTGTGGGCCGTACCCCTAGAGGCCCTGCTTCTGCATGGAAAGTACAGGGACAAACAGGAAGATGCCTGCTGCCCTGCCCCATGTCTGGACAGGATGTTGTCCCCTGAGTATGACTTACTACAGTGCAGCTGGGTCCCCTTCCTAAGGAAGAGTTAACCCCCCTTAAAATTTGTTCAGATGACAGAATGCCAAATCCTGTCTCCAGAGCCCATTTTACAAGGCTGCCATGGAGAATTGCCACAGCCTGAGTAGATTAGATAATAAAAGTGTGTTGTTTCCAGCCAGTGAGATGGCTCAGTGGGTTAAGACACCTCCAAGATCAACAACCGGAGTTCAGCCCCTAGATGGAAGGACAGAACTGTCTCCCTCGGGTTGTCCTCTGACCTTGACTCATGTGCTTTAGCACGTGCAACCATGTATATTGTAAACATACATGCAATATATAAATAAATGTAAATGTGCATTATCTCATGGCTGTGAACATTAGGAGTCTGAGATCTGAGAATTAAACGTCTGGAAGGTACAGAAGGCCCTTTCTATACCTCAGGGCAAAACTTTTCTCGTCTTTCCAACTGTAGGTGGTGGCTGTGGCTCTCAGCCTCGTTGGTTTGCAGCCTTTCTGTAGTCCCTATCCTAGTCATAGTTTTACATCTCCGCTACAGTTTGGTTTATTCCTATCACGCAGAGGCCCCTGCATTAGAGGCTTATTTTCAAACAGATCTATTGGGTGATGTCAAGGTTTGGATCTGAAATGGTCCCCAGAGTCTTATATGTTAGAGGTTTCTTTCCCTGTGTAATGTGTAAAGGTGAGYTTGGGACCGTCAAGGCCCTGCTTTCATCAGTGAGTTCACCAACTGATGGATTCACAGTCAGACGAACTATTTGGAAGTGATAGAGAATTAGGAGGTGGAGCCTACTTGAAGGGAGTAGTTCTTTCCGGATGCCTTCTTCAGGGTGATATCCTGTCCCTATTCCCCCTTTTCTGTTTCCTTTTTAATTACTATGAAGGGAGAAACCTTTGTGTCATATCTGACTTTCCTCAGGGGCACCATTCAGCACCTATCAGAATATTACACAATTTTATTTAATTAACTAATTTTTCTTTACTTTTATTAGCCCCTCAAAATGCCCTTTACAGGATCCCCCAGCAGAAAAAACATCATTCTGCCTAGGTCTATGAGTACTCATGGTGAGAATTTCCTTAGTGCTGAGGAACTTGAGTGCTTTGTTTTGCTGGTAGCCTCTTACACTGAAGGAAGTTGTAGTGGGACATGCAGTGTGACATGCAGTGTGACATATGACATGTAGGCATGCCTGGACGCATTCTTTGTTCTCTGTAGTAGTTAAAAGTAGAAGCACTAGAAGGAAGGTATTCCGCAGAATGCAGCCATCAGAAGCAAAGAGAAGCCATTCCAAACGCTGTGCTTCTTTTTGGCCAGTCCTCTTTTGTGCTTGCTTTAAATGCTTTCCCGTTCGGTTTGGAAAAGCTTTCAGGCATCTTTGCCACCTAATTATGGACCACATCCAAAGCCTTTTGGGGAGTTGTCATAGACAGCCGATACGCACTTGAGGAGAAAGACTTGTTTTATAGGGTTTGATTTTGTCTGCCTAAGAATGGGCACATAAAACAGGCCATTTACAATGGCAAGAACTTGGCCAATATTTTCAGGGTAGAAGTGTTATGTGACTTTTGATTATGTTAAATCTCACAGACATGAAGTCATCACGATGGAAAGTTCACATTTGCAAGAAAATATTAAAAGGAATGACTGCTTTTCAAGAACTTTTTTTTTGCATGCTATTGCCTAAATCTCTGTGGAGTTAATGAAGATCAAAACCACCATGCAAACATGAAGAAATGTGAGCTGCAGCTCTGAGAACCACTAAGAAAACGCTGCTATTTGAACATTTGAGCCACAGCAGGTGTGATAATATGTAGCAAAAATGTTCTTCCCGTTATTCTTTTGCTCTAGTTTCCAAAAGAAGTGTTAGAGAGAATCTGGATAGGGCAGTAGGGGTGGGAAAATCCAGACCCCCCGCCCCCACACACCCTATCTTTTTGTGTCCTAGAAATAGCATGAAGTAATTTAGGCCACCATAAATGCTTGCTTAAAGCTGAGTGGAGAGTTTTGTAAAACAAAGTCAATCCAGAAGTGTCAGTGCAGGTGCCTGTGTGAAGCCAGTTTTCAGGTACCTGCTGCTCTTTAGTGTGTCAGGTGTGGAAGGATAAATTTGATGTGGTTCTTTGAAGCTCCCCATATTTTAGGTACAATGTAAAGCTCACCCTGCCTTGCGCAAAAGGAATTAATTGCTTTACATAATTTTGTTCTTTCAGCAGTGATAATTATGGGGAGAATTTAAAATATTTTCTTTGGATAGTTGAACTAGTATGCTTTAGAAGGGAAACACTTATAAAAAAAAAAAAAAAAAAAAAAAAAAAAAACAAGGCATAGGGCTGGACATATCAGAAGAGAGGGAAACTAAAGGAGTGACAATGCCAACCTCTTGCTGGATGTGCTGCGGGGCGGGCTGTGTGCTCTTTCCCAGCTGGGGTGACTGAAGGTGGTGCAGCTGAATCCAAAGATAA
>BDUI01022030.1:8271-28361 GCA_002335545.1 Apodemus speciosus
GATTTTTGTGTTTCCTCTTTCATGACTTCTGCCTGTTGACCCTAGTTCTCCTGTATTTCTTTAAGTGATTTTTGCAATTCCTCCTTATTGGCTTCTATCTTTTGATCCATATTCTCCTGAATTTCTTTAAATGATTTTTGTGTTTGCCTTGTAAGGACTTCTAACTTTAAAAAAAAAAAAATTGTTTATTTATTATATGTAAGTACACTGTGGCTTTCTTCAGATACCCCAGAAGAGGGCATCAGATCTCATTATAGATGGTTATGAACCATATGGTTGCTAGGATTTGAACTCAGGACCTTTGGAAGAGCATCCAGTGCCCTTAACCGCTGAGCCAGGGCTTCTACCTTTTGATCCATATTCTCCTGTATTTCTTTATTAGATTTGCTTATGTCCTTCTTGTGTTTCTCTAACAGCATCATGACCAGTGATTTTAGATCTAAATCTTGTTTTTCTAGGGTTTTGGGGTGTCCAGGACTTATTGCTGTCAGAGAATTGTGTTCAGATACTGCCATATTGTCTTGATTTCTGTTAGTAACATTCCTACATTTGCCTTTTGCCATCTGGTTATCTCTGGGTTTAGTTGGTCTTGTAGTCACTGCCTGGTGCTTGAAGCCCCTGTGGGCCCGTAAGGCTATTTCCCCACCATTGGATGACTGGGTTTCCACTGGCACAGATTTTGGATGTGCTGCCCTCCTCTTGGATGCTGTTGGACCCCTGTTGTATCTTGCTCCAAGCAATGTTATACTTGGTTGTCTCTTTGGAGCTGATGCTGCTTGTCTGCTCTGTCCAACTACTGACCACCCCACTGGGCACAAGACCCAGGCCTTGGCTGGCACACTGATAAATCACCTTTCTGCCCAGATCCTGTGCGCAGCTCACTGCCTGGCATCCTGAGTCCATAGAGATCTTAAACTCGGGATATCTCAGGTACTTGGGGCCATTTGTCCCAACTGAACAGAAGCAGAGATTGTGGCTGGGAGTCCTCTGAGTGCAGGACACCCTGCAGGGCACAGATCCCACGCCTGGCTGGCACACAGGAACCACTGCTCTGCCTAGCTCCTGTGCACACGTCACTGCCTGGCGGTCTGTGTCCCCAGAGATCTTAAACTCGGGATATCTCGGGTACCTGGATCCTCTTGTCCAGTTCAAGCAGCAGCAAAGATGGCGGCGGGGAGTGCAGGATACCCTGCAGGGCACAGAACCCACGCCTAGGTGGCACACAGGTACCGCTCAAATATTTCTTTTTGAAATTTTGAATTACATGGAAGTTTACCTAAATACAATCACTGCACTTTTGAATATCCAAAACAACCTTTAGTTTCTAACTCTGTTTTTCTCTCTAGATTATTATATAATTTTATTCATATGAAATATTTACCTTATTTTTTAAATAACATTTGTAGATGTGTGATGCTTGGGCTCAAACTAATGCATCATTCATCATTAATGATTTTCAATTGAGCTATACCTCCAGTCCCTCAATCTGGAAATTTAGTATTTTTCCTTGCTACTGCAATCTTTTATTTTATTCTTTTGAATTTATTCTTCTTTTGTGTAACACATCCCAACCACAGCGTTCCTTCCTTCCCTGCCTCTCAGTACTAGATCTCTCCCATATATATCTACTGCCCCTCTTTGTCATATCAGGAAAAAGCAGTCCTCTCAGTGATACCAACTAAACTTAGCATAACAAGACGCTACCAAGGCTGGAGGAATATCAGTAGGAGAAAAGGGTCCTAAGATTAAGCAAAAGAGTCAGAGACACTTCCACTCTAATTGTTATGAATCCAACAAAAACCCAAGCTAAAGAACCACAGGTACACAAATGTCCTGAAGCAGACCCATGCAAGCTCCATGGTTGACACTTCAGTCTCTGGGAGCTCCTATGAACTCTGCCTATTTAATTCTGTTGACCTTATTCTCTTAGTATCCTCAAATACTAAGAGAATACTCAAATACTCAAACAGGCTCCTATAATTCTTCTTCTTCCTCTTCTTCAGGGTTCCCTTCTGCTCTAATTAGCTGCTAGAGCAAGACTCTCTGATGATGACTGGTGTAGGCACCTTGCCTATGCATATAGAAGAATAGCATCGGAAATCATTTCATTGACTTTTTATGTCAGCCTTGTTTTGTTATTTCCTTGGTCTCTCAGCTATCCAGATTCCAGATCCTTGTCAACTAGGCAGTGTTGGGCATGAAGTCTGTTTTTGGTACATAACTCAGAGCAGTCTTTTGTTGGCCACTCCCATAACCGCTAGGCCATCACTTCCCCCATACAACTTATAGGCAGGGCAAGTTGGGTTTTTTAGATTTTGTAGAATGTTTGTGTCCCATTTCCACAGTGAAAATGTAGCCTAGTTATAGGAAATGGTTGGATCAGGCTGCATATCCTCTATTACTAGATTCCAGGAAGTTGCCATTGAACTAGGTTTTCATATTGCCATTTAAATGCCCACCTATTTTCAGATTGAACCATGTCTTCCCATCAACAACTTCTTCCAGTCCACCCAAAGAATCTATTYTACTTTATTTACCTTCTTTCTGAGATTCATGTTTTCCTCCTAACACTCTTTTTCTTTTTTCTTTTTTTTTTTTTTGGTTTTTTCGAGACAGGGTTTCTCTGTGTAGCCCTGGCTGTCCTGGAACTCACTCTGTAGACCAGGCTGGCCTCGAACTCAGAAATCTGCCTGCCTCTGCCTCCCAAGTGCCCTAACACTCTTTTATTCCTGTCTTTTATTGATCTGTGCATTAAAGCATGATTATCCTTTACTTAACAGCTAATATCCACATATAAGTGACCACATAACATATTTGTCTTTTTGTGTCTGAGTTGCCTCTCATGTAATCTTTCTTCTAGTTCCAGCTATCAGCCTTCAAATTTCATAATGTTATTTTTCCCCAGAAATTGAATCATGCTCCATTTTCTAAATAAAGCACAGTTTTTCCATTCTTCAGTTCTGGGACATTTAGGTTGTTTCCTTTTTGTGGTTATTATTAATAAAGTCACTATGAACATAATTGAGCCAATGACTTGGTAGGAGAATGAGGCATCTTTTGAATATATGTCCAAGAGTGGTGTAGTTGATTCTTGAAGTAGATTGATTCCCAATTTTCTGAGGAACTGCCATATTGATTTCCATAGTGGCTCAGTATGTGCAATAGAGGAGTGATCCCACTGTGCTAATTGTAGCCCCCTGAGCTCTCATATGTGTCATTGATCTCAGCCATTCTGAGAGGTATAAGATTTGCAATTTCAAAGTATTTTGATTTGCATTTAGTTATAGCTAAGAATGTTAAACATTTCTCTTTTATTTTTAATTATTCACTTCTTTATCATACATAAGACCAAATGACGATAATACAAAGGGGGGGGGTCTTTAGTCATTTAGAGTTAAAATATACACAGCAGAGCAAGCCTGAACAATATCTTACAATCAGGAACACAGGTATTTAACCTCTCCATGTTGTTTATGTTTACAATGCACAGAACTCCTGCAACCAAACTATGTATTAAAGCACATCAAATTGGATTGTAACATAACATAATATGCAGAAGCACTGGATTATGTGGTTTTCTTTATATAGAACTGCTCTCTCTTTTGGTGCTTGCGAAAATGTGGTAACCAGCAGAGAAAGAAAAGACGCATGACCTGAGCAATGTGGTGTGGCACCTGGGCTCAACATGCTGATCCCTCCTGACAGTGCTGTTGAACAGTTCTTTAACTGTTTCTCAGCCATTTGAGATTTCTGTAATGAGAATTCTCTGCTTGGGTCTGTATTGCATTTTGTAATTGAATTATTTGTTTTGTTGATGTCTAATATCTTGATTTCTTTATATATTTTGGATATTATCCTTCTACAGGATATAGAGTAGGTGAATATATTTTCCCATTTTTTTAGGCTGTCATTTTATCCTGTTAGTGGTATTCTTTGCTCATAGAAGCATTTTAGTTTCATGAGGTTCCAGGCTTTGATAGTCAATTATAATGCCTGTGCTATCTGTTATATTTAGGACATCATCTTCAATACCATGCTTTTAAGGCATTCCCTTACTTTCGGTTCTATGACCTTCAGTGTGTCTGGTATTTTGATGAGTTCTTTGATTGATTTAGAGTTGAGTTTTGTGCAATAAAAATGATCTATATATAAGGATACTTCTACATGAAAATATGTAGCAAAACTAAAAACATTTTTTTAAGACAGTTCCCTTTCTGGATTCTTTATCTTAAAACAGATATCCATAGCTTTATGAATTTATGTCAAAATTTGATTTCATTTATTAAAGTTTCTGATTTTATGCCAATAATATGTTTTTTTTTAATTTTTGTGGCATACACTATAGTTATAAATCAGAGATAGTCATATATCTGCAACATTTTATTGTTCAGGATTATTGTAGATATCATTAGAATTTTTGTGTTTTTTTTCATATGAAATCGATACTTGTTTTCTCCATTTATGGTGATTAAATGTTTTGCTGGGGTACAGTATTCTGGGTTGATATCAGTGGTGTCTTAGCATTTTCAGGGCATCAATCTAGGCCCTTCTGGCTTTTACATTAGCTGTTGAGAAGTCAACTGTTATTTTACCTTTATATATAACAATTTTTCCTTTGCAACTTTTAACATTCTTTTTTCTGGTTTTTGGTTTGTTGATTATTATGAAGTAGGGAGAATTTCTGTCTTTGTTGCTCAGTATTCATCTGGTATGTTATGTAGTCTTTTCATACTTTCCAAGATTTCTTGGATATTTTGTGTCAGGAAATGTTTTTATTTTTGTTATTTTCTTTATCCAAAATATTTATTTCTTCTATTGTATCTTCAACACCTGAGTTTCTTTGTTTTATTTCTTGTATTCTATTAGTATGTCTTATGTATTTAGTTCTTTTTACTTACCTAGATTTTTCATGTCCTAAATTCCCTCAGTTTGTGCCTACCTTGGTACTTCTATTTCCATTTTTAGGTTCTTAACTGTTTTATTATTTCTTCAAGTCTTTGTTTTCTCTTGGCTTTCTTTAAAGGGTTTGTTCATTTGTTTAAGTCCTCCCCCTTTTGTCTATTTTTTTTTTCAGATTTCTTTAAAGGATTAATTATCTTGTTCTCAAAAGATCCCTATCATCTTCATAAAGGTTATTTTAGATAATTTTCTTATGCTTCACCTGTGTTATAATACACATAATTTTGGTAGTAAGAGAGCTGGATTTTAGTAGATACTTAGTGCCCTGGCTTCTGTTGATTGAATTCCTTAGGCTTCGGTCTAGGAATCTGTGTCTTAGGTGATTATATGTCCAGGTACTAACTTTTGGGTTTGTACAATATGTTGTAGAGTTCATATTTCAAAGATGAGAACTTGTAATATGTGTTTTGAGGACAAATTATAGTCTGGGAAACAGCCTAGGTTTTATAAGTATTCACATCAGACATTTTGATAAAAAAATCCAATAAAATAAATAAATAAATAAATAAATAAATAAATAAATAAAAAACAGCATCCTAGTGCTAAAAGGTGACTGAAGATGCGAAGCTTTAGCTTTGTCTCATGCATTATTTAGTGAAATCATTATTTCATTTATATTCCCTTCATTTATTTACAAATTTTAGGAAACTTCTACTGATTTAGGTTTTCAAACCACACCTCAAATATCCTGTATGTTTAGCTATCATTCCTGAGATTCTTTTACTGGTTCCCCTCTTTCCTTCCCATTTTCACTTGGCCCTATCAATCTAGTTTAATCACACACCATAATTATCCTATTTTTATTTCCCAGGGAGATTTATCTGCATGCCTGATAAATGTATCTTACTCTATACCTAATATATGTGGTTCTATAGAGTATATCTTGAATATCATAAACTTAACAGCTAATATGCACATGTAAATAAATGTCAACCAGATTTGTCTTTCTGTGTTTGGATTATCTCACTGAAACTGATTGTTTTAGTTCCATACATTTATCCCCAAATTTTATTAATATTTTTAAGAGCTGAGCAATATTCTACCATGAAGCGTATCACAATTTTGGCCATTCTTTTGTTGAATATCATCTAGGTTATTTCCAATTTCTGGCTCCTATGAATAGATGAGCAGTGAAAATTATTGAGCAACTGCATATGTCCTCAATTGTAGTGTCTTTGAGTATGTGCTGAGGAGTGTTACAACTGGAACTTGAGGTAGATTGATTTCCATCTTCCTAAGGAATCACCATTGTGGTATCCATAGAAACTATGTAAGATTTCATTTTTACTAGCAATTTGTAAGTGTATCCTCTTTCTGCATCTGATCACCAGCATTAGCTATCATTTTTGTTTTATTGGTATTAGTCACCCTGATGGTCATATAATGATTTTACAAAGTAGCTTTGATTTTTATTTCCATGATGGCGAAAGATGCTAAACATTAGTTTGTTTCTCAAACATTTGAGAATAGTTTTATTTTTGAGAGTTCTCTTTTTGATCTGGACTATAATTTATGTCTAGTTGTTTTTCTTGATATTCAGTTTGTTTACTTCTATATCTATCTATTTATTTATTCTAGATAGTAGTCATCTATGAGATGTACATTTGGCTTAAATACTGTAGGCTGCCACTTTCTGAAATTGAATGTGTCCTTTGCCTTGTAGATGCTTTTCATGTAAATAAATTATCCTTTCTTAATTGTTGACTTTATTGCCTGTGTTAATGAATTTCTATTTCGAAAGCCTTTTCCCATGCTCAARGGAATTTGCTCCAATTAGCTCAAAATTATTTCTCACATTCTCCTCTACCATGTTCAGTGTATCCAGATTTATGTTGAGGCATATGTAGTTATACTTTGTGTAGAATGATAAGTATTGATATATTTTGATTTTTCTGCATTCAGCCATCTAGTTTGAGTACCAGCATTTGTTGAAGGTGGTCTTCTTTCTCTAGTGTATATTTATGGCTTTTAAAAATCTAAAACAGATGTCTACATTTGTGTGGATCTATTTGTGCATCTTGGTGTTTATTTCATTTACCAATGTGTCTTTTTTCTATTAATATCACGATTTTTTATTACTGTAGCTTTGTAGTATAACATAAAATTAGAGGTGAGGGTTCTTTCAATATCTTTTTTATTAAGTATTGATTTTGCTATTTTTTTTAAAAAAAATTCTATATGAAGCTGAAGATAGTTCTTTCAAGATCTATGAAGAATTATTTTGAAATTCCGATGGAGATTTCACTGAACTGCATTTGATAGGAAGGGCAATATATAATATTAATCCTACTGAACCAGATGCATGGGGGATTTTCCATCTTCTTATACCTTCTTCAAATTCTTTCTTCAGTGCATTAAAATTTGCTGATACAAGTTACTCATTTGTTTTGCTAGAGTTATCACAAGAAATTTTTAGTTATGTCAGGCTATTTTGAAATGTGTTTCCATCATTTCCTTATCAGTTCATTTGTCATTCGTATACAGGAGGTTTACTGACTTTTATGAGGTAATTTCGCATTCAGCAACTTCTCTAGAAGTGTTTATCATTGGTAGTAATTTCCCAGTGGAATATTGGAGTCACTTATATATACTATTATATCTACAAATAATGATACTTTGAATTCTTTTTTTCTAACTTTTATCATTGATTTTCAGTTTTCTTGTTGTTGTAACTAAGACTTTGATTATTATACTGGATAAGAATGGAGAGAGTGAAAAACCTTGTCAAGTCGCTGGTTTTAAAATTGTTTTGAGTTTCTCTCCCTTTAAGTTGATGTTGTCTAGGTTTTTTCTGTATACTGCTTTTATCATGCTGAATTAGTTATGGCCTTTGCTTCCACACTATCTCTAGGACTTTTACCAGGAAGAGATGTTGATTTTTGTTACAGCCCTTTTCTGTATCAAATTAAATAAAACAACACAGGTTTGTTTCTCAGTTATTTTATATGGTGGATTTATCAATTTATGTATTTTGAATCATTCTTGCCACTCTAGAATGAAGTACACTTGATTATGATGGATGATATTCTTGATGTGTTCTTGCATATATTGGATTTAATTGTTTCTTGTGTGTCTATGTTCATAAGGTACATTAATATGCAATTCTCTATCTTTGTTGTAAGTTCATGTGGTTTGGCTCTCATTATAAATGTGTCTTCATAAAATGAATTGAGCAGTGTTCCTTCTGTTTATTTTTATGGAATAATTTGAGAAGTATTTGAATTAACTCTTCTTAAAAATTAGAATGTTGTGGTTAACCCATGTGGTACTGAGACCTTTTTTGGTTTGGAGGCTTTTAGTTACCCTTTCATTAAGGGTAATAGGTCTGTTTAACTTTCTTATATGATTTTGATTTAATATTAGTAAATCGTATATATTGTGAAAATTATCCATTTCTTTTATATGTGTCAGTTTGTTGGAATACAAGTTTTAATATTGAGCCCTTATTATTCTATGGATTCCCTTGATATCTGTTCTTATGTATCCTTTTCATTTCTAGTTTTGTTTATTTGGATATTATCTCTAAACTTTTAGTTGATGTGAATAAACTTTTTTCAAGTCTACTGTTTTCTTCATTCTCATATTTAGTTTTTCAATCTTACTGATTTCAACTTTGTTTGATTATTTCTTGCTATCGACTCATCTTGGATTTGCTTACTCCTTTTGTTCTAGAGTTTTCAGGTGAACAGCTAAGTTGCTAATATGAATGGAGGAGATATATAGATCTGTAATCAGACTACATACTTTTTGGCTGATGTGGTGATGGATTCCTAGGAAATGCCTATTGGAGGTGGGTCTAAGAAAAAAGCTATTAGTTGATATAGGGAATTCTGGTAGCAAAGATCTGTGTGATCTACTGGAGATTGATAAAAAGGGGAGTCAGCAGCAGGTAGTGAAATAAATATCTCATGAATAGACTGGGGAGTTGAACTTGGAGAAGCTGATGAGGAAGTGAAGATTTGCAGTTATCCTAGTTGTATCCTGGGATACAGTGGTCTGATGGTTTCTATGAGTTTAGGGCATGCATAAAGAAATAACATAGGTAAGGGATGTTAACAGTGGAAGATTTTTGATCCACTGGAGTTTCAGGCATGGGCAGAAAGGCCACAGCAGAAGTATTCTGAAGAACTGCAGGTAGACTAGGGTTTTGGAAATGGAGGAGCTGAGAAAGCAGTGAATATATGCTGAAAGATTCACTGCTTCCCTGGCTGGAGTGGCCAGTGAGTTCACAGGAAGTGCCTGCTGGAGTTGGAGCCTAGGATTTAGCAATGAGTCAGGGAGAAGAGTTATCAGGGGAAGTCTTTCTCTTTATATTCCACTGAATATGAGGGCAGGGAGGGAAGGATGACCACAGCATGGGTTCTGCACAGAGCTATAGATTATATTGGCAGACTGGATTTGAAGAAAATGAAGTAAATGTGAAGATCTTCAAATATTCAAATATCCTGTCTGCTTCTGCGGAACACACACACACACACACACACACACACACACACACACACTCCTTTCCTCTTTTGTTGCTCTTTCTGTTCACTTTGAAACCAAACATTCCTAAATAGCTCATGTTCAACTTTGATTACAGAATCTCCTGTCTCATCCTTCCATAAGTTGTGGATACATATGTATATACATACATATCCTGACTTCTTGATTGTCTACTTTCCAAATAAAAGAAATTGTTATACTATTTTATCCATTATTAAAGTGCAGCTAAAAACTAAAGTTTATTAAAATGTGTAGTATTTATTTGGTCAGAAGCAATTATGTTTAATTTTTTTCTTCTCTTTCCTTCTTTCTCTTTGTTGTTTTCATTTTTTTTTATTTCTCCTATCTAAAGCAGAATAAAATCAGGATATTTTCAGTGTATTTCATTTAGTATTAATAAGTTTATTTTCAACATATAATAAGATTTGAATATCAGTTAAAATTAGGATTTTACTTTCAAAAGTAACTACTTTAGAATACTGACATGTGTTTTTCCTTCTGATATGTTAAGATGTGATCTCTGACATGTTATTTCTAAACTGTTTCTTGTGCTCTGTGCATATACATAGTAGGAACATATGTTTTCTTTAAGATATAATGCACAAAAGCCAAGGATTTGTAATAGACATATATTCAACATTTTTACATTGCTCTTGAAGTAAGTGAATTCTTTGAGTGTATAATGATGCAGTTTTTTTCACAATATCTTACTGATGGTGTTATTCCATACTGAAAAAATCTGGTTTTCTATAGTGCTTATTGAAGAGCTAATATGGCTTTCGTTGCTTTCTGAAGTAATAAAAAGTTTGAAAATAACTCTTTTGTGTTCTTTTAACTGTGGTTTGTATATCAAATAATAGCCTTCTTTTGATTTCTGTAAGCATCCTCATTATACTTTGTACATGTTACACATCATTCACAGATCCTATTTTATTTTCACTGTTTTTGACAAGCAAGAAACAAAATGATTTTTGGACAACCGAGAGTAGCTTTAAAGAGGAAAATTTGTTCAGGATATGAATTTACTTTTTTTTCCTGCTTAAATTAATTCTGTATTAGATACTATAAAAATGAAGCAACTTACCTTTAAAATCAAACAATTACTTCTCTTTTTAAAACCCAAATAACCAGTCAACTTCCACTTAAACATTCTAATTTTAATATACATGTTCTTATTAATTTTGCACTTAAAAATCTAGAAGCCTTGCAATATAAAGTAAGAAATGAACAATTATCCTAAAAAACATATGCAATCCATAGAAAGAAAGGAAATGACTACAAATTTCTCTGCTTCAAGAACATGTACATTTGAAATTTAGCTATAGCCTCAGGTCATGTAAAAGAAGAGTGTTTCTCAATTATTCCATTGGAAAATATCAAAATAAGAATATGTTATCTGGATGTTATGAAAACCACCCTCAAATCCCTACAGATTCTATGACATTCTTTTATGTCTTTTTTTAAAATCACCATTGACTGTAAAATATTATATATAAACCTGAGCTTATCTTTAAATCAAATGTAAATTATTATTATCTTATTTGAATATTCTTATRGTTACTATTGCTATGATGAAATATTATTTACAAAAGCAACTTGGAGGAAAAGATTTAACTGTCTTATGGTTCCAAATGACTGTTCATTATTCAAGGAATTTACAGTAAGAAACTCCATCAGGGCAGAAGCCTGGAAGTATAAGATAGTAAAAAGTCCATGGAGGGATATAGCTCATTGGCTTGCTAATCATGGCTTTTTCACCTTGCTTTCTTATAGAATCCAGGATCAGCAGCCTATGAATTGTCTCACCTCTAATTGACTGGCCATCCCACATAAATATCAATTAAGAAAATGCCCTACAGATTTGTCTACAACCCCATTTTAAGGAGGCATTTTCTCAGTTGAAATCTCTCCTCTCCAATGACTCTCATTTGTGTCAAGTTGAGATATAAGTAGATAACATACAATGTAAATTTTATTGTATATATTATAAATTTTAAATCATAACTAAAAAATTAATCAAGCAACCAAAACGTAGGTCAGAAGCTATGTATATAGTGGCTGCTAATGATGGCCCAAAATGCAAGAATAACTACATACTTTCTTTTTTTGTAGGGACTACTGAATATTCAGGCACTTTGAAAATAGAACCCTTTGAAACGATAAATTTTGGTATTTATAAATTAGTTTTCTGACAGAAGATAATTGGATTTCAATTCATAAGCCCATGAGTTGACATTTTCCAACTTTAATTAAACTACTCAACAAAAATATTTAAAATGGAAAGGAACAATACTGAAGATCAAGTATATGGAGCAATTCTTTCCTTTGCAAGGACAAAAGGAGAAAGAAAATACACTTCATATATATTAGTGAAATTAGAGAGATAAATATACTGATGATCTAAAATTAGTCCTTACCTAAAAGAAATTACTTGGGCAGCACTATCATAAATTACTTTGGTGTGTGTTGCTTCAACCTGACCATGGTTTTCTACACAGATAAGCCTAAACACAGCCAAACTGTCTCCCATTAAGTTCTTTCTTTCCCCACTTCATGCTCTACAATCCCTCCTTTCCATGAACTTCTCTCCTCTCTCCTTCCACTGTCCTATTTCTGTTTCTCACTCATTTATTTTTCTCATTCCATTCTCTTTCCATCCCTTTTACTCGCTTCTTCCACATTTCTCCATATTTTTCTCAATCAAATCAGAAAAACAACTCTCATTACAGACCTACACTTCAAATTGCTGTCTTTCTACATAATACAGGTTAATGGATAAAGAACAAAGACATACATTATGTGACATAATTTTTTAAAGCAAAGGACTAATAAACTAAGGAAACATTCATCGTGAATACAATGTACATTAATTCTCTCAGTTCAATGATAGTGCCCATTTTGGTTGTTTACTATGTAGCTATTCACTAGTTGTATTATTTATCACTAGTACAGTTGCTTTACTGTCAATCTCAGTTTCATCTTTACAATGTCCATTTAAAGACTCCAAGCCATAAATTAGTAATCAGAATGTACATTTGTAATTATCTTGCACAGAGTTTGAAATGTACTAATTTCCCAAGGTTAATTGTTGTAAGCTATCACTTACTAGAAATATAACAGCACATATAGAATGTGTATAATAAATAGAAGCAAGCATATCAAACAAAAGTAGGCAGAAGGAAATAAACTGGTTTGGAATCATTATAATATAAACAAAATGGAAAGTACAAAAAATCAATAAAACAAAGTGTTAGTATGCAGAGCAAATCAACAAGATAGACAAACCCTTTTCAAACTAATTAAAAGAAATTCAGAAATGAAAGTGGAAAATGCAAAGAATCGTTATGTCATACTTTTAAAAACTGTACTCTACACAATTGGAAAATATAAAAGAAGTGTATAATTTTCTTGATAGTTAAAACTTGTCAAAGATGGTTATACAATTTAACAGACATATATTCTCTAAGTAAATATAATATAGTCATTTAAACCTCCCAATAAAAAACCAGTACAAACCAATTTCCCTTATGAACATACATGAAAAAATACTAAACAAAATATTTGCATATTGAATACAAGAACACAATAATGATCATCCATCCATTCTGATCAACTAGGCTTCATCTCAGATAAGCATGGATGGTCCACAATATGAGAATGAGTCAAAGTTATCTACCTTATTAACAAGCTGAAAGAAAAAAAGTGATCATCTCATTAGATTCAGAGAAGGCCTTTGACAAAATCCAAAATCCTTTTATGGTCTTAGAGACATTAAGAATCAAAAGACATATTTAAACATAATAAAGGCAATTTGCAACAAGCCTATATTTAAGATAATACTAAATGGAGAGATATTCAAAGCAATTCCACTAAAATTAGGAACAAGACAAGGCTGTTCATTCTCCACATGCTTATTCAATAAGGTACTTGAAGACTAGCTAGAGTAATCAAACAACTGAAAAAATTTCAAGGGGCTATAAATTAGAAAGGAAGAAGGTGAAATATCATTATTTGAGGTTGATATAATAGTATATATAAACAACTCCAAAAATTCTATGTGAGAATTTCTATAGCTGAAAACACCTTCATCAAAGGGCTTGGATACAAAAATAACACACACACACACACACACTATGGGGAATGCTTATAGCTGATGACACCTTTATCAAAGTGGATGGATAGTAATTTATTCAAAAGAAATCAGTAGCCCTACTGTATGCAAAGGACAAATGGACTAAGACAGAACTCAGGGAAATAAAATTCTTCACAGTAGTCACAAATAATATAAAATATCTTGGGGGTAACCCTAAACAAACAAGTGAAAGACTTGTGTCACAAAAACAAACAAACAAAAATCTAGGTAGAATAAGCAGTCATGAACAAAAAAAATATGGAAGAATTCTGGAGAATTTCAGAAATCACCCGGTCTAATTTCAAGCTGTAATACAGAGCTATATTAATAAAAATCATACACTCTTGCCATAAACAGAGATACCAAAAGAACATGGACCACACAACAAACTCAGCTGATAGGGGCTCACTGAGACTGTATCTTCAATCTAGGAGCCTGCATGGGACTGCACTGTGTCTTGTGCAAACATGAATTGTTTGCTTAGCTTAGTGTTTTTGTACAGTTACTAATTGTGAGAATAGGAGTATCTCTTACTCTTTTTTGTGCTTGTGAGACACTTTTCCCTCACTGGGCTGTCTTGTCTTGCCTTGATATGAGGGTTTGTGCCTGGTCATATTACATCATTTTATTCTGTGTTTGGTTGGCATCCCTAGGAGACATGTTCTTTTCTGAAGAGAAACAGAAGACCAGTGGATCTGGTGGACTGTTGAGGTTCAGGGCGGGACTAGGAACAATAGCTGGAAAGGAGGATGACTTTTGGATGTATTTTACAAGAAAAAATAAATAAGAAAAAATGGAAAAGGAGAGTCTACTTTGAAATCAATCACACAAAAAATACAATTGCAAAAATGAACAAAAAATAGTTAATTTTTTATCATTCTTCCAGACCCATCCATAATCCATTTTATTATTAAAATTATTTTAATTTTACATACATATATTATGTTTCTATTTCTCTTCTTTTCCTAATCCCTCCTGCATATATGATTATATACTTATACCTACAAATAAATGTAGCTCTCATCCATTATCACAGAAAATTCTGTTTGCAAGATATGGTGAATATTTTAGAGATCTACAACTGGTCAAAGGGCAGAAAAATGATTGTCTGGTATCCAATACCAGTGCATACATCAACAACAAAATTCATACACCCAATGCTCAGAGAACATCCTAGATTGGGAGACAGAAAAATGTTTAGAATCTCAGAAATTCTGATTCAAGACTTTGTCTTTAACATATGACAGGGAAGCAACACCCATGGCATATCAACTATATGACTGCCTAAGCAAATTTTGTTTTCTGTCATAAGATCTGACATTGCCTTGAAGCTTCCCATATAGGGTAGGCTGGTAAGCCACCTTGTTATTTCTGATACCTTGAAATTTGATCAATGAAATTAGTTTTACTCCCTATGGAACTCTAATCCTGGTAATCTATGATTGTTACAGGTCTTAGTAACACTCATTCTTCAACAAGCAAACAAGTTTTAGACTAAGAAATTTTTCTAAAAATAACTTAAATTTTCATCTCAAATTTTCACCTGAATCTGACTCATGGAAAAATATTACCTGATTAAAGTATTACTATCATTTAATATTCATCCTGGCTGAACTGAGTAATAGCTGCCACCTAAACAGAGTAAAACTTAAGACTATTAAATAAGTATAATATATATGTGTGAGTGTGTGTGTGTGTGTGTGTGTGTGTGTGTGTGTGTGTGTGTGATTTCAATATATAATAAATTAAATGGAACCAATTCAGTTTCAGTTACAATTAAATTTAACTGATGGCCCAGAACCCATGTTCTAGAAGTACATTTCTTGCTTTGATAATGCTAGGAGAGCAAGCTATTTCACACAATGGAATTTCTAGCACAAGTGCTTTTTTGGTGAGTTCACAATGATCTGGTCTGGGGTTTGATCCAAGTGAAATGAGGCACAGCAGACCCTGTCAAACTCATAGAATTAATTCCATACATCAAATTTATTTTGGAAAGAGGCATGACAAAAACAGAATGATCAGACAGAAGCATATAGTTAAGAAAATATAATGATGTAACTAAACTGCACATACTACAATTAACAATAAATCAAGAATACATATTAGTTAACAGTAGTCCTATCTCTCCAGGTTTTATTTGAAGGAAAAGTACAAATAGAAAGTCTATGAAACATATACTAATTGTCAATATATGATATTTGTATTTCCCTCAAGGTTAGAAATTAAATAAACCTTCCCTACCAAGGTTAAGACAATTTTAAGAAAAATCAAAAACAGAAGGGAAGATTTTTAGAGACTGAGCTACAATGCAAGCATGTCATTTTTTTATCACAACCTTTTTAATTTAAACAAAATAGAGACATACAATCAAGTAAATCATATACATATCTTAAGTTGTAAGTAATGATTTTCTGAGTCCTGAATTAATAAACAAGAAAAGTGGTCAGAGATATGAATTATTTCCATTTTTTCATCTTACTTGATATTGAGTAAAATTAAGTGCAGACTAAATGTAGAGGAGGAGTAGTGTTGTTGCATTTAAAGTATTCAAACCGTAAAAACTCAACAGAAAGGGCGAAGCACTATTGATTTTTATTAAGTATTAGCTTACATTTGACAATTGCCAGATTTATCATATTGACTGATAGACAGTAAACAGCTAAAGTAAGAGGCCAATTACCTACAAACATTAAGATTAAAATGTATCTTGGAAGCAAGATAAGAATAAATTAGAAAAAAGTGTTCTCCTAAATTCTGAAATAAAACATAGACGAAGCTCAGAGGAATATTGAATAATTTTAGAAGTCATATATCTTAAAAATGATAATTGTTTGAGCAGAGTTATTCTCATAGAAAAAAATGTTCAAAAATTCAGTTTCTTTCTGGACATTTACATCTAATTTATATCTTGAATTGGTGTGATACATTTCATCAAAGTGATGGTTTAATATTAATAAGTTATTACTAAAATCTGCAATTCATAATAGTGTTTAGTCATTGCATGAGATAATGGATAGATTTTGACAAATGTATTTTGTGCACTACAATAGCATGAAGAATAATTTCAGTACCTTAAAACATCTACTGAATTCTTATGTCTGCCCTTCCAATTCTACCTATAGTACTCAGAACTGCTCATTTTACTTTTTCTGTTTTTGGTTGGTTATTTTATTTATTTACATTTCAAATGTTATCAAAAGAACCAGTTTTCCCTACACAATGCACCTATCCCCTCCCTTTTTCTCCCTACCTCTATGAGGGTGCTCCCACACCCACCCTATACTCCCACCTCCATACCCTAGCATACCCCTATGCTGGGTCATCGATCCTACCTAGGACCAAGAGGCTCCCCTTCCACTGATGCCAGATAAGGCATTCTTCAGCTACATATGCAGCTGGAGGCATAGGTCCCTTCATATGTACTCTTCGGTTGCTGTTTTAGTCCCTCAAAGCTCTGTGGGAGGTGGGGGTGGGTTTGATTTTTTTTTAACATTGTTCTTCCTATAGGGTGGCAAACCCCTTCAGCGTCTTCTGTCCTTCCCCTAACTTCTCCATTGGGGTACCAGTGCTCAGTCCGATGATGGTTGGCTGCAAGCATCCACATCTGTATTAGTTAGGTTCTGGAACAGCTTTTCAGGGGAACGCTATTCCAGGCTCCTAACAGTAAATGCTTCTTGGCATCAGCAATAGTGTCTGAGTTTTGTTTCTGCAGATGGAGGCCTTTTCTTCAGTCTTGTATCCACTCTTTGCTCCAGAATTTCCTTTTGACAGGGACAATTCTGGATTAATATTTTTAAGATGGGTGGGTGGGCCCATCCTTCAAACAGAGGCCATGCTTATCCACTAGTTATGGTCTCTACAGGTTCTATCTCTCCTTTGTTGGGTATTTCCACTAATTTTATTCCTTTTGGTTCCTGGGAACCTCTTGGGTCCCTGGCATCTGGGACTTTCTTGTGGCTACTCCAAGTTGCCACAGTTTTAATAATATAAATAACATAAATATGCTTCAATGTCATAAAGCTAGAATAATGCATTAGGTAAATATTTCAGATTATCTTCCATATAGAAGTACACATTACAATTCTCTAGGTTTCTGTAGTTTAAGAGTTGACTTTTTTGTGTGTGTTTTGCTGAAAAATATCCTACTTCTTATAATGTGCCTAATCTCCTACCGAAAAAAAATTATTTGCTTCTAACTTTTGTAAAGTTTAAGCAGAGATAATTGTGACATACATGTGCAATGTTTTGGTAAATATCAGAGAGTAATTTCATCATTTTATGACAAGACTTTAATTTTGAATGAAACTGGTAAGCATTTTCAAGGAGATTTGCACCATTTACAGATCCATTAGTCCAGAATTTTATTTTCTATTGATCGATACTTCTAGCAGTATTTGAAGTTGTCATTATGTCAAATTTTAACCAGATTAATAGGTTTGTTGTAGCAACAAATCAATGTAGTTTTAATTTAACACAATTTTCTTATTTTCTCYATGTCTATCTCCTTTTGAAWTACCATCTCATGGCTGGACCTATTTTAGAATTTTTTACTGTTGCTAAATTCAAGATTATTTTTGCTTCATGAAAGCCAGTGTTTAAGCAAATACATGCTTTAAATATTTTTTGCTGATCTGTGCCTTTTTCTCTATTTTTTAAGCAGTGTCCTTCATAGGGTTGATTTATTTTTTAAGTCAAATCCAATTTAAAAGTGTTGTCCTTCACAGATTGTGATTCAGGTGTTATATTTAAAACCTCAATACCAAACTCAGGGTCAGATGAATTCTATCTTATGGTATCTTCTACTTTTATGTACTGGACAATTACATTAATATCTCTTATTCACATTTTTATATTATCAAATCTGAGTCAGGATTCTTGTCCTGATTAGTTCATTTTATCAATAGAATATTAATTTTGCATGCTACTACTTTTTTCAAAATGGTATCACCTATCTATTGAAAAGAGAAAGCTTTTTCATTTATTTTTCTTTTTTCACACTCCAGATTTTATTCTGCTCATGGTCCATATCTCATACCTCCTCCCATTTCCCATGTCTACAAGAGGTTGTCCTCACACCCTCACCCTCATCCCACCAGACCTCTAAAATCCCTGGGGCCTCCAGTCTCTAGAGGGTTAGGTACATCATCTCTTAATGAACACAGACCTGGCATTCCTCTGCTGTATATGTATTGTGGGGTCTCATGTCAGCTTGTGTATGATTCCTAGTTGGTGGTCCAGTGATTGAGAGAACTCAGGGGCCCAGATTAATTGATACTGCCAGTTCTCTTACAGGGTCACTCTTCTCCTCAGCTTCTTTTATCCTTCCCTAATTCAAGAACAGGTGTCAGCAGCTTTTGACCATTAGTTGGGTACAAATATCTGCATCTGACATTTTCAGCTGTTTGTTGGGACTTCCAGAGTGCTGGGTCCCTTTTTGTGAGGACTCCATAGTCTCAGTACTAGTGTCAGAACTTGGGACCTCCCCTTGAGCTGGATCCCACTTTGGACCTGTAGCTGGACCTTCTTTTTCTCAGGCTCCTCTCCATTTCCATTCCTGCAATTCTTTCAGAGATGAAGATTTATGGTTAGAATTGTGACTGTGGGATGGCCTCCTCTCACTCATTTGATGACATGTCTTCCTGCTGGGGGTGAGCTCTATAAGTTTTCTCTCCCTTGTCAGTGGTCCCTCCCTTTGAGTTCTGAGAGTCTCTCACTTCCCAAGTCTCTGGGGACATTCTGGATGTTCACCCCAACCTACTATCTCCAAAGGTTTCCTGTTTCCATTCTTTCTGCTGGCCCTCAGAGCTTCAGTCCTTTTCCCTTACCCAATACCAGATGAGGTTCCCCTTTCCTTCAGACCTCCTCCTCCACCTTCCCTTCCAGTTCCCTCCCATCCTCCTCACTTGCTTTCTTCCTGCCTGTAGATTGCTTTTGGCAAGATTGACATTTTAACTATATTAATCCTGCCAACCCATGAGCATGGAAGATTTTCTATTTTCTGGGGTCTTCCATTTCCTTCTTCAGAGATCTGAAGTTTTTGTCATACAGATCTTTCACTTGTTTGGTTATAGTCACACCAAGATACTTTATATTGTTTATGGCTATTGAGAAGGGTGTCATCTCCCTAATTTCCTTCTCAGCCTGCTTGTCCTTTGAGTATAGGAAAGCTACTTATTTACATGATTTGATTTTATAACCGGCCACTTTGCTGAAGTTGTTTATCAGCTGTAGGCGTTCTCTGGTGGAGTTTTTTGGGTCACTTAAGTGTACTATGGTATCATCTGTGAATAGTGATACTTTGACTTCTTCCTTTCCAATTTGTATCCCTTTGACTTCTTCCTTTCCAATTTGTATCCCTTTGACTTCCTCATACTGTCGAATTGCTCTAGCTAGTACCTCAAGTACTATATTGAAGAGATATGGTGAGAGGGGTCAGCCTTGTCTAGTCCCTGATTTTAGTGGGATTGCTTCAAGTTTCTCTCCGTTTACTTTGATGTTGGCTACCGGTCTG
>BDUI01022035.1:20142-31460 GCA_002335545.1 Apodemus speciosus
CCATTAAGGATACCTGATTATTTTCAGTACTTTATTTTGACTTGGTAAAGTCATTTAAAACAGATTTCTATTATTGAACATTTAGAATGTTTCCAGTATTTTGCTTCAGGGAATAATTATCTATGTTATTTTGCATATATAGTAAGATAAATTACAGCATGTAAAAAATTAATATTTCTTTCAGAATTTTGAGAGACAAATTTTACTTCAGTATACATTGAYCATTTATAGCTCTTTTTTTGTAGTCTGTGTTTGCAACACACAAAAAAATTAAACCATAAAAGAAGTACATGATTATTGAGCTTTATCTARGATGTTTCTCCTCTTCAGAATTGAAAAGTTAAGTCAAATATGGTGCTACATGACTTGCATACCAGTACTCGCAAAGCTGAGATAGGAGAATTGGGAATTAAAGCTCAGTCTGAGATTTTTTTGAGTCTGAGGTCAGTCTGGATTACATGAGACTCTGTTTTCAAAAGCCAAGATCAGTTTTCAAAAATTGAAAATTTATGCTCATCTAAAACCACATTTTTAAAAAAGAGAGAAAGAGAAAAGACACCAGAAGATAAAAACATGTTCATGGGTCAGTAGGATTAACATAGGATCAACAGCCATCTTACCAAATCCTCATTAAAATTCCAACACAATTCTTTACAAACCTTGAAAAAAATAGAAAAACAGAAAGCCCAGGATATCTAAAACAATCCTGTATAATAATAGAACTTCTGGAGGTTTCAAGCCTTCTACAGAGCTATAGTTAAAAAAAAAATAATAATAGAACTTCTGGAGATTTCAAGCCCTTCTACAGAGCTATAGTTAAAAAGATAGATAGATAGATAGATAGATAGATAGATAGATAGATAGATAGATAGATAGATAGATAGATGTAAAAAAGTAAGACATGAACAGTTAAGAAAGTATATAAAAGATTTACATTTTCAATGCTTGAAAGCCCTATAAATTGCTAAGATAACCCTAGGGCTTAGGATATATTCAGTTAGTATAGAGCTTGCTTAGCATATACAAATTTAAAAATTTACTGATATTTTTTTTATGGTTGAAAAATATGAAAAGCAATTATCTTTGAAATTCATTTAAAACTACTTTATTTCCTCATCTGTTTATCGTGTGTATGTGAATGTGTATGTAAAAGTCTTGAGGATAGCATTTAAAATTGGCTGTTAAAAAGTAGTAAGTAAAATTGGTAGTTAGAACATACCGTTGAACGAAGTGCTTTCCAGCCTGTGACTTTGTCAGGTTACTTAAAGTCRTAAGTATGAGATTTTCACTCGTACTTGGGGACATAAAGATATAACTTGGTTGTGTTAAGCAATAAATGAGATAAAAACATGAAGTGTCTGATACCATAGCTCCTAGCATATGGTAAAGCATTAGGCAAGTATGAGCTAATATTATTTTTATTACCATTTTTCTCAGATTAGTGTATTCCTTAGAGAATATAACTAAGTCTGGGCATCGTTGATTGTGCTAATTTTCATTGTTAATAATAAGGACTTTTATTATATAACTGATATTATTTTGTATAGTCTCTTAAATAGTTGCAGAAATTTTTTAAATGCTATAATTATGTTATGATTGTTGATAATAACTGCCTTATAAAAGAATAGTTGATAATTTAGCATGTCCTTTTTGATAATTGCAATAATGGTTTTATTGCACTCTTGGAATTGTTTGCTTGAAGTTGCGTTCCAGAGTGCAAGTTAGTATGGTGCACGCTTGTCAGAAATGGCTTGTGCACGAGGCCCCTTCCTGTGACGGAGTGATGCAGAAGGCCCGCCACCCTCCTGCCCACGGTCTGCTCTGACTCAGCACTCCCCTCTGTAACAAGTCCCTGATCTCTGGGGCTCTGGCAGGCTCTGCTTAGTCATTTGGAGTTTCTGTTTAACAGCTTGAATGTATAGAATTAGATTTAAAACAAGTTATAAAGACTATTATAAACATTTTTTTCTGTTTTACAAAGTATTTTTTGAGATTCCTACATTTGTGCTTAGTTCTTTAAAAATCCATGTTTTAAAAATTAATATGGTATTAACTTAACCTGTTCCATCTTTGATTAAAATTCCTTATTAAGACTATTAGTCTGTGGTAGCTGATGGCTGTCGAACCTGTATCCTACGAGCCCTTTCGTGGTAGGCCAGTTGTGTGTGCTCCACTGCTCAGCCCATAGGGCCATGACACGTGTTACTGAGATGCAGTAACACACTGAACACCTACGCTCCAAGAGTATTTTCCACATGCTGTCTTTYTAATTATTCCACCAGTCTGTCTTCAAACTATTTGCTGCTCCATTTCCAGTGACTTTCATATTTACTCATGAGGTTTTGGTGACTTATCATTGGATTATAGATTTTTTTCATCATGTATAATACCAAAAATGAATAAGATTTTTGGTAAAACATTCTCTAGATACCAGATTGGCAAATATCTACCTTCTTCTCCCTCCTTTCTTTCTAGGCTTCCCCTCCCCTTTTTCCTATCTCTCATTTTGATATATGTTCTCGCTACATAGCCTCTAGTGACTTTGAACACTTGATTCTTTCTTGTCTGAGCATATTGAGTGCTGGGATACTAGAATGTAATACCACATCTGATTTAAATGTTCCATGTTTAATGTGGTATGATTTTTCTCATTTAATGTTTTAGCTTGGAGATTTCTTTGATTAAGAAGAATGAAGGACTGACATGGCCTGAGCTGGTGGTTGGTGATAAACAAGGTGAACTTATAAGAGACCCTGCCCAATGTGCTGCAATAGCAGAAYGCTTGATGCACCTGACCTCTGACGAACTGGTAAGCCATTACCATGGTAAGGCACTTCCTAAGAATCCAGACTATCTTGTATGAAGATTGTTTGCCTTTCTTATATAAATGATACATTGACATAAATAATGTTTTAATATAGATTAAAGTTCTAATATTTATATAGTTTACTCTGAATGTATACAAAAATGTGAAGGAATATTTTGCATGATGTATATATGTAGATATGTATCTTGACATTCTTCAGAGGAGTCAACACATGTTGACAAGCAAATTACAGTTATGCCACTTATGTGCTAATAACCTAGGCTGATTCTATTACTTAACTATTATAAATAGAGCTATAATTCATACATGGAAAGGTGTCTCTGCAGTACAGACCTAGCCAATGTTGAAATCACTATGGAGTTTACTCACAAAACTAAAAATAAAACTATCGTACATCTGACCTGTACCATGGCCCAGCCCTGGTAAGTGTCTAAATGCCCCTTTCCCCATGTCCTCATGAATAGAGCAGTTAAAGCCGAACCAGCAAAACCTAAGCATTACACATGTAAGAGTAAGTATTTAAAAACAGAAAATGAGGTATAAGTAAAATAAAAATRACAGCTTGGTAAACGTGCTCTCATTTCCAGTGCCACTGAGTGTCCCTGCATTCCCTTTGTCATCGCRGGGATTTAAACCTTGCTCCCTTGTATGTCTAGCATTCAGTGTTCTTATCTCTGTCGTCTCAGGTCTGCATCTGTTGCTGCCCTTGCCTTTCCCTGCCCCCACTTCTTTCTTAAGTCCAGTCTTGAGTTAAGATTTGTGGGGATGTTTCTTCTCCACTAGCTTCAAGTGAAGTGATTATTTGTAATGAATGAAATACTTCCGTATAATGATTATAATGACCTGACGGTASTTTTGGCTATGAGGTAGAGCGTAGTACCATGTTAATGACTTGCAATAGCCTCTTGAGATTTTGAAAACATTYGGCAGCACATTCAAAGAACRTTGGTTATGTATCATTTACTAACTGATAGTAGCATGTGTAATCATCTGAYTTACTGCTATGTTGACTAACAGTGATAAAGAAGATTCTGAAAAGCTATTTACTCTGCAAGAATAAGGTGCATCCTAAACTAGAAAAGAGAGATTAATATATTGAAAGGGAGTGTTTTCTTGCAACAGAAATATGGCCAAACAGTGAACACAAGTTTCATCTTTGCCAACAGTCACTAACAATTTCAGAAATTATTGCAATTCATATGCTAAGCTTGAAAGTGTGGTTTCATAGCTGTTTTCACAAAAGCCTTATTCCCTCGGCTCATTCCTTTGGCAGATTTTATTATCTCCAGCTTTGTTGAGAATATAATCATCGTGACTCTAAAAGAGATTGTATAATTAAGCTGAACTCCTTTTAAGTTTGATGGTTTTGAAGGAACACAGATATTTACAGAAAAGTTACTTATGCCCCAAACAATGTCTTTAAAAAAATACAGAAATACAACATTGTCTTCTATATCTGATGGTAGTGAACTTGGAGAATGGGAAATAGTAAATTGCTCTATTTCTCAACTTTTGGAAAACATCTACCCACTTTTGATATGTATACATCATAAAATGCCTAGGGAAATCTTCTTCCTTCACGGAAGAGATTAGATAGTATTACTATTATGTTTTAGCATCTGAGCTTTCAGTTCCCCGTTTTGAAAGTTTTTAACTATTGAATTTAATACATGGAGTGYTATATTAAATATCAGTTTCTTTTGACTTTCAGCTTTTTCTTTTCTTAATTACTGTATTTATCTCTCCCTTTTGTTTACTTTGAAAGAAGTTTGTTCTTTTCTCAGCCTTTGGAGGTACCTTAGACAACTAATTTTTAAAATAATTATCTTATTCAATGTGTGTACTTATTTTTGCCTGGGTGAATGTGTGTGTGTGTGTGTGTGTGTGTGTGTATGGGTGTGTGTGCGCGTGCGCGCGTGCGCACATATATGTATTTTAGTTACAACTTAAGAACTGTGTCACATATCCATTCCTGTCTCTTTGTATTATTGGCATATATTTATTCCTGTCTGCTACACCTCATTATTTTTTTGCCTTACTCAGTTTGAAGAAGAGCAAAGTGAGAAAACAGGTCCTTTCACACATGTGCATATTCCCTGTTCCCTCCGGTTTGCGTTCGTGTTGAATTATCAGTCCATTTCATCTTTTTCCTCCTTGAACAATTCCTCAGAGTGTCTCRTACTGTCGTGTAGGTATGCTGGTGATTATTTCTCCAGCTATTTTTAGTAAACGTGTTTTTGTTGTTTTCCCCTTTTCAGTTACTTTGGTCAGAAGTATAATTCAGTGGTAGCAGTTTTTGTTTCTGTTTCAGAAACTCTGTATTTTATTTGGCTTGCATAGCTTGTATGCGAAGTCAGTTATTTGTATCCTTTGTCAGGCATGCAGAATATTTTTTCTTTTATTACTGCTTTTTAGCAATCTCATTACTRTGACTTGCTATACTCGGATTTTTTAAACATACACCAGTCTCTGATKCTCTGCAGTGTTCAGTTTGTTCTACCCTTACCCCTGCATTGGTTAATTACCTAACTATCTCGTGTTTTTTCTGTTCATATTTTGCATATTCATATCTAGAAGATCATTTAGGTTCTTTTTTTTCATTTTGGGTATATATAATATATTTGTAACAGCTAAGGGCTTGTTGCTGGCTGGCTGAGCAGTTCGTCGGTTTTAGTGTCTTGGAACAGGACTCTAGTCCAGACTGGATACAGTACCCTAGCCTGGCTCTGAAGTCATGATGGTCCTTCTGCCATCTGAGTTATGGGTTCACAGGTTTGAAACAGTATGTCCAACTGCTGAAATGTCCTTTCTTACTAAATCTGTCATTTTGACAATATTTCTAAGGATGAATAAATTATTTTCTGTTGTTTGATATATTACATTTTTTTTTTTTTTTTGGTTTAAGAATCCAAATCCAGATAAGGAAAAACCTCCATGTAATGCTCAAGAATTAGAAGAATGTGATATTTTCTTTGAAGAGAACTCCACTTTATGCAGATTTGATGGCAATTCATTAAAAACAACTCATGTGGTAAGTTCTTGATGATAGCAATTCTAAACTGTTGTAGATAATAAGAAATTTGGCAGATGGAAATTGAATGAAATATATGTTTTGTAAAAATAGTTTGATTAAAAGTTACTGGGTAAATCTTATCACTCCATAAAGAAGCCTCATTTCCATATTACCATATTCAGTAAAATAAAGGCGTAGTGTTTGAGCTCTGTTTTATATTGACATATTTTGGGCTTTTTCCTCTGCCTACCTTTTATATATAATTGTGAACCTAGTATATATAGTAACTTCCTTCATACCTGACACTGAACATTAAGAAGTAAGTATTGTCTCTTAGCCGGGCGGTGGTGGCACACGCCTGTAATCCCAGCACTCTGGGAGGCAGAGGCAGGCAGATTCCTGAGTTCGAGGCCAGCCTGGTTTTCAGAGTGAGTTCCAGGACAGCCAGGGCTACACAGAGAAACCCTGTCTCGAAAAAACCAAATCCAAAAAACCAAAAAAAAAAAAAAAAGTATTGTCTCATTAATAACTTTAAAAATATTTGTATTTACATGTATGTGAATGAGTGTGTGTGTGTGTGTGTGTATTTGTGTACATGTGTATGCATGAGTGCCCACATGTATGCATGAATGTTCAGACGGAGCCAGTAGAGAGGATCAGGTCCCTGAAAGTAGAAAATTTGACATTTGCAGGATGCCTAGTTGGTTATGTGGTACTGAAATCCAAACTGTGGTCCTCATGATTGTGCAGCAAGGGCTCCTAAGTGCTGAGCCCTTCTTCTAGTACCCTTAACTAAACTACTATTCGTTATGCTACCATTTTGTAACATCTCTGTTACATGAAACCTTTTTATATTCAGAAATTTTTAATGAAGAATTACAAAATCAAATTAGTCGCATACTACAGCTCTTGAAACTGGCTTCTGCTATGCAGTCTCACAGCAGTGTTGTCCGTCCTGGCCTGCCTCAGTGTGCTTTACCTGTACCTTCTGGTTGGTGTCAGACATCCAGTTCTTAAAAACTGCAATTTGTCAGCTGCTTTGTCGGAAGCCTAAATGGGACAAGCTAATATACTAGCAGATGTTCATCCTGAAATGCCTGTTTAGGATTATTATGTAATCTGCGACAGGTGAGCCCACATTCAGCAAGGCTGTGTGGGACTAATTTTAGGAAAGATTCCTGCTATTAATATGCTTTTCCTGTTATTAAACATAAATACTAATCAATAAGTAATAGCACATCCCTTTGGAGCAGATCTCTGCAGATCCACGAAGATGTACTGTCTTATAGTGATGCTACATAGACAAATAGATGACTTAAGTTTTAATGATGATCCTATAAGAATTCCTAAAATTATATCTGTGATTATTAAGTTCTTTTATAATGGGACTACTACTAGGTCCTTTTCTGATATTCAAAATTGCAATGAGAACTCTGCCAGTCTCCCAAGTGTCACAAGTTAATTGTTTTTAGATGGCAACCAGATTTTCTCCTACTCGGAGCACATTCTAAGAGGTTGTAAAACAATTAACCACAGGTCATAAAAAGGGAACTAGTATTTATTATAGGTGCTAGGACAGAAGATAAAATATTGACTGGGTTTANAACAATTAACCACAGGTCATAAAAAGGGAACTAGTATTTATTATAGGTGCTAGGACAGAAGATAAAATATTGACTGGGTTTATCTATACAAAACTTCACTTATAACTTAGTTATGGTTTTAAACTTTCTATGAACCTGTAGAGAAGACAAATGATAGATGTCGAGCTAGATAATTACTCCTAATGGATATGCATGTAAACCTACTCTGTTGTAAACTTCTATTTCAATTTATGACTTGGTATTTTGTGTGAACTTGTGTTGAATCTTGTAACCTGTGATCATGTATTCTGAAAGATGTTTAAGGGCTGAGGACAAAGAGAAGAGAGACCAGAAAAATTTAGTGAGAGGAACAGAGCTGAGAGAACTGAACTGAGGAGAAGTTTTTAGTCAGAAGAGAACAAGATTAGAAGGAGAATGAAGAGTGGAATAACTTAGAAACTATCGGTAACATAAATAACTAAGAGAATAACAATGCGCAGGAGGTAGAGGGAAAGCGGGAAAAAGAAGATGTTGCAGAGAGCAGAAAGAGCAGGCAGGCTTCTCCTTACCATGGGACAGGACAGGTCCCATGGTAAGGACAAGACAGGCTTAGTCTTATTAGAAACTAAGAGAAATTAGAATTAGAAATTTCTTTCTCTTTGAAACAAAGCCTTTTTCTTACAAATATGGATTTAATTCATTTAGCATTGAAAGGGTGGAAGCTTTTTCTTTCTCAATGCAATAAATATTGGAGTCCATTTTTCATCCAGAATGAGTGAGTTCTTTCTACACYGGTGCTTGGTCTTTTGCTCCACATGGAAATGTAAATATGGATGTGCATGTAAGTATGTAATTGTGAGAATGTATGCATGTGTGTGTGTAAGTATGAAATTGTGAGAATGCATGCAAGCTGGGCCCAGCTGACTTTGTTTGAAAATATGTATGTTTGAAGCTGTATGTATGAATTTATGTGAGATTATGAATACTCACTTATGTAAAAGTTTTTCTTTCTGCAAGTTTTATTCTACTCTCCTGGTTCAATAGAAGTTTATTGCACCTGACTTTCCCCTAGACTGACAAGCAAGAGGCATCTGGACAATGGGGAAAAAACTCTAGCAACTAATCCTTTCCTTAATCTCCTGCTGTTTTAGGATAAGGTGCTAAGTCCCTGAGACTGCAGTCTCTGGCTTCAGAGGAACACAGAAGGCAGGTCAGCTATGTTAGCCTAGTAACTTAGACTTAGATAAGTAAACTTTTCATTATACGGAAACCCTAAATTTTCTGTAAGACAAAGTCTTACCCCAGAAGTTCATAAGACAAAATCTTACCCCAGAAGTTCATAAGATAAAGTCTTACCCCCGCTGAAGCTCTTCCAGCTCTGCTGCCTCAAGAAGAACCAAGGAGAAAAAACACTTCTACTGGGGCTGGCTCCCAGCACTGCTTCAAATAAAATGACATTCCATGGAAAAATAGGAAATCAGTGATTGTGTCTCAAATGAGAAAACCACGGTTGTCATTTGTTCATTCCATCCAAACCTTTTCTTTTCTCTTTTCTTTTCTCTTTTCTTTTCTTTTTTTAATATATAAGTTTTTGTAAATAGTCCCTTTGATTCTTACAGAATCTGTAGTAAGATTCTCTCTTTTATATGTGATATTTCTTGATCATTCTGGCTAGAAGTTGATCAAATTAGTTAACTTAATAAAATTATCTAGTTTCTTTTTTATCTTGCCAGTTTTGTTCGTGTTCCTTCTTCTCATTTTTTGTGTTTAATTTGTAGTTTTAATCTTGTGAGAAGATTAGAAAACTGATTTTTTTCTTTTTTTATTCTTGCTGTGATTGAGTGCTCACTCTAGATCCTCCTGACTCCCAGGCCCTTGTGCTCTCCATCGAGAGAATTCAAACAACGGAGTACAGGGCAGAYGGTAGGAAACGCACCGCAGACGAGAGCAGAGTTTTCAAGGCAAAGAGTCTGATAGTTTATTCTGCTTTACTTTAGAACGGCCAAGTGTAAAACGTTTTTGACAGTGAATTTATTTTGTGCCATTCATTCAGTACATTCTTATATTTCTGTTAGAATAGTTTGATGAAATTTGATGACAATTATGATTTATACCACTAAACAATAAATGTGGTCAGTTTCGAAACTGGAAAAACTCTGGTCTTTTTACATTTTAAGTAGAAGTTATCATGTTAGGGATCTGTATAATTTTTTAAACATTTCTATCATTGCATTGTATATTACTTAGATAATTCTATTTTCCTAGTTTTGCAGTCATGGAAAAAAATCAACTATATAGGTAGTTTAATAAATGAGTGCTCAAATAAAATGAAAGAGGATTTTATAAAACTTCCGTTTTCAGTTTAATWTGTAAAAGCATGAACAACTTACTGTATAACCTAACGCACAGAAGTCACAGGATGTGGATATCTGAATGGTAGCACATAGGGGAACTAGGGTACTTGCCTCGTAGTTACTATAAAGTGGGTTGTTGAAGAGAATACAATTTGGTAATGAAGAATACAAGTCTGGAAATACTTCTGTATTTAAATTAGAGCCTCCTTAACTTATATCTCCCTGCTCCTTAAATTTGAGTTTTTTCATTTATGAAGTGGATGGTGTTTTTAATTCTTAGATAGTGAAGATAAAGAAAGCAGGGAGTAGAGAGCTTCTGAGTATTTTACAGATTTCATGTGTGCACCAAGTAGGAATTGAAAATTCAAGCTTTGGTCTAGTTTCCCAATGAAGACTTTATTCCTGAATAGAAAAATAAAATCCTTTTCTCAGTAGCAGTTTTCAGTTTAATTGGATAGTAACARTAATTGATTCTTTGAATTTCTTCATTCTGACACAAAATCTTCAGGAATCTAATTGCTGGGTRTTCCTAAGAAGACTATCATCTGACTACTTCACACTTTCTTGAAAATATTTTACTCTAATTATAGTCTTCATTGATAYGTCAGCATTAAATACAACCTTATCTACAGTGAATGTGAAGATACAGATAATTTGAAATTCTAACTGGGCAAAAGATTTATTAAATTTAGGCAATAAGATACATCKTTGGTACTAACAAGGAATGAGCTTCTAAGAAATAAGTTGTCTAGATTAATTTTTCATATTTAATACAAAACCTATATTTAAAGCCCTGTCAGTAATCTTACTCAAATATCTTATTTTCCCAATGTTGTATATAGAGCATCCTGAAGAAAGTAGCTTTCTGTTGATCTCTGCATAGCGACAACGTGGACACTCTCTGTGTCTATAGATGCCCAGAGGGGCGTTTGGGGAAATTGGCATTTATTGCCTCTACAGTAGGTTTCCTCAGCCTACTCTTCAAATCCTTTCTCATCATTGCAGTTGGTTCGCTGTATTCTTTGTACTACTAATAAACTATTGATTGTTACCCCTTGCTGACAGTGCATCTGCACACTGCTGTCATTTTCTTGTTATACTCTCAGTTTACTTTTGTCTACAGTTATAAAGTCCATGAGATTTTATTTAGAACCAGGATATAGAGTTTTCTATTGAAAACTGTGATTTTTGCTTCCTGTTCTTAAGGATAAAAAAAGATCTGAGCATTGAAACCAGAGCTTTTTTACACAAATGCTGTATCAGTAAACTACACTCAATCGCCCCTGTAATTATGTTTGGGACTCTGGAACCCTTTAAACATTTTGCTCTTGTTTTTCTTGGACAATCATCCATGGTAGATAATGGCTAACATTTACCTTCTGTCTTTTGTCTTCTTTACCTTGATGGCTTTATCCTTAAAAGTAACACCCCCCCCCCATTATGGTGTTTCAGTCTCTTCAGGATCTTACAAAAAATAAAAATTATGTTTTTTAGTTCGCTCACTTCATTTGATTGGCATATCAGGGTAGTTATTTTACTCA